>BMAW01000518.1:0-27617 GCA_019974015.1 Nephila pilipes | reverse complement strand
TGTGTGTGTGTGTGTGCGTGTGTGTGTGTTAGAAATTGCCCATGTTAAGAGTTAGAACTGAGAAAAATAATTAACTGCAGTATTGTCAAGTGATAGTTTTTCCATTTCCTAAAATGTTCTATTTTTATTTGATTTCTACTTGCTTAATGATGAATGATAGTGAAACCAGATCTTATTGTCGTTGCCAACTCTGCACGAAATGAATGCAAAAACTTCTCACCGCGGCAGTCAAAGTCAATCTATGGATCAGCATCCCAGTTTCATTGGCTCCTTTTACCCTATAAGATCACAAAATGGTAAATGTATGTGCTATTGTAGGTCTTACTGATATAAATATAATTTTTTTTCTTCTCAGAAATGGGAAAATAACATTAGTTTCATTGGCAGGGATTTATTAACTAGGATATGTGTGTCCCCAAGAATTGACATCTCATTTCGTACCTCATTCTTTTAAATTCCGACCACACTAAGTTCAGTAATTAATACTTAATTCTGTTTAGTATACAGGAATCCACAGCATGTTTTAAATACAACTGAGTCTAACTTGCTAGTATATTTCATCTTCAACAGTTAAGAAAACTAATATCTTAAGCATAAGCTCTTCTTAAAATTATAGATTTTTTTATCCACTAGCAATAACTTTAGCAGCAGCTTTAGAATGTCATTAATTGACACAAAATCAAGTACAAAAATATCAATGAAAGCAGATAAATAATATAATTCAAATAAGGCTAACTCTATGTATAAAATTGACCTGATACAAAATACAAATTAAATTCAATCATATGATTATCACCTTACATTCAGAATGTTAGCTATATTTATGTAAATATTTGTAAAAAAAATCTATTTTGGTTTTTACATAATGTGTTAATATAATTTCAATGCCAGTCAAGAGAAGAGAACATAAGATAACATGTTACAATTTATGTAAATTGTTATTTCAAGAAACCAGACCCTTCCTCTCTTGTAATAATATAATTCATATCATAGTTTTATTGTTGATATTTTTATAAAATTGAAGTTTGATTTTTAACTTCAAAAAATAAGAAATAAAAAATGTAAATTAATTTAAATGCTAATTTAGAGCATTAATAATAACGTAGAATTTTTTGAATATTTGTTTAGTAATTTCACAAAGATATTTAATTTTAAAATGAAAAATGAACGCCTTATCACACTGTAACACATTTAGGATATAATGAAAATAAACATCATTTCAGCCCTATTCGGTCACAGAGGAATTTATTTTAAGCTACCGTTATTTTAATGGCCCATAAAAGAAATGACAAAGAACCCATTACAAAAAGCAGCTAACGCCATTTCAGAAAAATGGAATGCATCGCCCATCTGAAATCGTTTTTGCACTGGGGCAATCCTGAGTACAAAAACCATTTCACAATTTTAAGATCTTTGTACTCGGTATGTCACCACAGAAATGAAAACCGCTGTGTGCAGAAAATAATTCCTTAAGCAAACATTTCTGGGAAAACGAACGTTCAATATTTTCAAATCTCCAATTAATGTGAACTCCAAACATAGATGCCTGAATTCCATCATTTCTAAAAGAGAAATTTCCGGTAGACGGAAAACTTCCGTTTGGAACCAATAGATGGCACTGCATACCCTAGTCTTTCGTAATGGTCTCGGAACGCAGTTGCATATTTTGTATCTCTTTCTCCTAAGGCTTAACCGAGCAGTAAATCTGTATTGAAAGTGCCTAGCTTAATTTGAAAGTTTCGCATCGCTTTTGTTGATGCTATTATTTTTCCGCAGCGTGTTCCTGGAAAATAGGATTAGATCAGGAGATAAGTTTCTTGAAAATAAGAAAAATGGATATCTATGCGGGTTTCCAGAAGCGGAAGTTATGAGTTTTAGAGTTTTAAATGAGATGGATGTTTCTTAGGAGATTGGTTTCGACGCTATCGGAAGATCAAACGATAGAATGATAAATATGATGAGAGAGTAAAGATGCTTTATTTAACAAAGATGTCAACTTTTCAAAGCAGGGCTAATAAACAGTAAATTGAAATCATATTTATTGTTTCTCTATCTTTGTGAGGAATGTTGTGAAATAAATTATTATACTTGCGTTGCAATTCAATTAGTTTATTTTAATTCTGTATATATTTCTATTCGAGATATTGTTCCAAGTTTGTATACTAAGCTTTAGACTTACAGGACGTAACTTTTTTCAACGTAGTAAATAATTAAATTGTATTGTTTAGGTATATCATAAGTTTGGAAATTCTGATTAACAATAACTTTTTAAAATAATATTTGGTGAATTAATTAAATATTTTCATATTATTAAAATTACATTTGCTTCAATAAAATCATTTACTACGTTATCATAACTGTTTCTGTATCTGTACAGTTTGAAAAAATAGATAATAACTAGAACACATTTGGAATGGAAATATATATGACGGATGAGAGGATGTAACATCAGTTATCATTCCTCACAACAGAGAACAGAACCCAAGATGCCTGAAAATATTTGTCTCGAAAAATATTAGGAACATTATTAAATATATCTTATTTTAAAGCATGTATTTCCGAACATATAGTACCTCAATATTGAAGTAGAATAGCGTAAAAGTTGGAATATAAATATTTTTCTTAAAATTCTGATTAATTATATTTGAAAAAAAAAATCGTTTGTTATCTTATAATAACTCTTTCTATGATTGTAAATTTAAAAAAAAAAATTACACAGGTCATAATTCAAACTAAAATATATGTAACGGATGAGTGGATTTGAATAAAACAAGTAACTATTTCAGTTATGTGTGCCATTATTCACGAGACCGAGATAGCCTAATAGTCGTAGTAGCGGACTTGAACCTGGCGTTTTTCGTCGTGTTCGTGGGTTTGTGCCTTGATGCCACAAAAGAAAACCACTTAGCCGGGGCTGATGCACATTAAATCTGTTGAGGCTCAAGTCCTTCCAAGATTTGTAGTGTAAGCTTAAAGAAGGAGGAACCAACTCAGATGTCGCCCTTGTCACTTGACTAGTTTAGTTTTTATTAACGTCGCACTAGAAGCAACACGAGGGCTATTGGCGACGGACCTCGTAATTTTGAGCCACGGTCAAGTGACGAGGACGACACCTGAGCTGGCACCCCCCTCTCCTAACATCCACACCACGCCAACGGGAGGACTTGTCACTTGACTAAGGTTCAAAATTACGAGGTCCATCGACAATAGCCCACGTGTTGTTTCTCATTCGACGTCAATAAAAACCAATAAGAAACTATCATTATTCACAATATATAAGCGATCTCAAGATGTTTGAAAACAGGAGCAGAAAGAAAAGTAGTTAACTTTTCGTTATAGAGAACACTTTGCAACCAAATTATACCTGTTAAAATGTGTCCCAAGTTGTTGTGGAAAAGTCTAAATTTAAATCATATTACTCAGAAAAACAATTAGTGAACGACTACGAAATTATGAGATCTTTAAATTTTTGTGGAAAAAAGAAACAGGAGGGAATCATGAAAGGTTAGGTATGCAATCACACTTATGTGCCTCGGACGTTTAACAAGTGATTGTTTCCTATCGCAAGCTTGATTCAGGAAACAGATGAAAAATATTTCAAACATAATGTTCAGAAAACTGATTCGAATGTCGTTCAATAAGTGCTTAGAGAATCGAAGAAATGGTGCCAGTAACATCGAAAATAGTTTTTGGCGAGCTTCATGAATCACTACACAGCTGTCTAATACTCAGTTATTCGTATTCGTGATCAAGATAAATTTAGCACTTCAGAAATTCTTCGTCATAACTTTTTCCCATCGATGTGACCATCCTCGACTTCTTTGGAACAGATTCACAGGAAGCAGCCCATTGTTTTGAATGTTGGTTTCTGATATATACTGAGGAATATAGATCTCATCGACTGTCATAACTCGATGAGAAAAGAATCGAATTTTGATTTGGAAGCAAATTTGAACTAAATCAGAATTAACTTAAGAATCAATGTCAAATTTGTTTCGGCTCCATTTAACAGATGGCAGCTCTCAAAGGTAACCACGTTTTTACCACCACTTTACGATACCATCTGTCTTCAAACACAAGTACTTTTTGAACCCCCCTCAATTACGATATTTTTAAAAAGCTCCCTCTATTCGTGCCCAAATCATTTCAAGGTTCAGCATTCAGACTTTGTGGATACTTTTTAGAAAAGTATCTAAAGGGAGCTTCAACATTTTCTCCTTTTCAGGAGTTGAAGATGAAATATATTACAAAATAAAATTTGTTCAAAGAATTAGATTCATATTCGTCACAGATTTCCGGTTCAGAAAAATACTGTTCATACGTGTTTTTTAACCCTACCAACTGTTCAATTATTTTATTACCAGCTGATAAATTTAGTTTGGATTTTACAAAGCAATCGTGAAGTGTTTAGAAATACTTTAGGAGGTTATTTTTAATGCATTTAATCCGAAATTTTTTTTTATGTGTTAAGTGTTGTCAACAACTTGAAAAGTATTACAGCAGTTTTCAAACAAAAGATTCCTTTTATTAATATGATGGAAAATATTTCTAAAATATGCGGAATGTGTAGCTATTCAAAATCAAGAATCATGGATCCAAGATCTTTAAATGTATGATATTCTAAAAAAATTTAGCTTGCGTCGAAATTCCAAGAGCTCTTCAGGACGTTTCTTTGTGACAACCACTTAATTTAAAGTGATCAAAACAGTGTTGTGATGGATTTAAAGAAATTTAAATTGTTGGGATAATCCTTGATAAAGTTGACAACTTTTAGCACTTTATCAAGAAAATTTCACAAATTTAGATGCAAATGTTTCGACGAGAGACTTTGTCAGTGATTAGTGCTGTGAGTTCATTTTATATTTTGGGAGACATTTACTACACGTCTACAAAGGTTTTAGTAGCAACCATCTGAAGAGTTTCCTTCATCCGTAAAGAGTCACGACCATTTTAAAAATTGAATTTCTATATAAATGAAATATTGATTGATTACTTTTAATGCGTTTTTATCACTAGTACGACCCACAAAATAGAGAAAAATAAGATTTCTGACTCCAATAAGTATCTTTAGTACAAATTATTTTAAAAATGCTCATACTTTTGTATATTTAAATAGAAATGAATTTGCTAACTTTTGCATGGCTTATGAAGGTATTCTCAACATCGTCTTACAGTTCCACTATTTTTCGAGGCAACACTATCTGCTATTTTGTCTAAGAAATTATTCATTTTTTTAGCACTTTATTCTTCGATTATGTATGTATATATATATATGTATATATATAACACATCAATCAATAACTCCCGAGACTAACATTGAAAACAACATTTTTTTTGCAAATTTTTTTTTTATTCATCAACATAACACTTTTTGTTAATCACCTTTTAGGGTGATACAATCGTTCCAACGCTTTTCCAAATTTTTTTTTTTTTTTTCCCGCAAGAAATCTTTTTTGTTGCGAGTAAATAGCGATAAACAGCTTTCTGAATCATCGACTCGTTGCTGTTTTTTCCATCGAAAGCAATCGCGGCACCCACTTGGAAAAAACCTTTTTCACTTCACTTCAAAAAACCTTTTTCAGTAAATACACTTCCATATGATATCTGTGTCATCTCAGCAATCTCACGGAGCTTCACTTTACGATCTTTCATTATAATTTTTGTCACTTCACTCACATTTTCCGGTGTAACGGCTTCTACAGGTCTACCCGAGCGTTCCGCGTCATTTGTGTCGGTAGGACCACGTTTAAACTCGGCAAACCACCGACAAATCGTTGCTTTTGATGGACAAGAGTCCGGGTAACATTTTTCAATCCATTGTTTCGCTTGCACGGTGTTTTTACCCATTAAAAAACAATGTTTTATAAGAACACGAAACTCGGTTTTTTCCATTTTTTAAACAAACTACAAAACGACTTTACTCCAACCTCGATAACTCAGCTGTTTCTGGTCCGATCGACTTAAAATTTTGACACGTTTCAAGCAAAGGTTAGTACTCTAGAAAGACCTGGTTACTGGTTTACTACGAGCGCCATCTCTGGGTTAGTCTCGGGAGTTATTGATTGATGTGTTATATATATATATATGTGTGTGTGTGTATATGTGTGTACATATGTATATATATATATATATATATTTGTGTGTGTGTGTGTGTGTGTGTACGAGTATGTATATATATATATGTGTGCGTTTAAAGGAAGCCGTTGAAAGAAACTTCCGCTTGTTGCGAGTTATAGAGAGGGTGTGGCATATTCAATTTTTAAAAAAAAACGATTGTGATACTTTTTTTAAGATATTATGTGTCCAACTTATAAAGGCAGACGATTTAATTTCATGTTATACTTTTTTTAAGATTTATCTGTTCGACTTTTAAAGGCAGACGATTTAATCTAATTCGATACTTTATTTAAGACATTACCTATTCTACTTTTAAAAGCAGACGATTTAAACTTAAATTGATATCTTTTTCAATATTTTTTATTAAGATATTTTTTTTAGGCAACACCAGATCATAGTTTTGATTTTAGATAATTTACTGGCAACGGATATGAAATTTAGTATTGAGTTTGGTTCCAAGAGGTTAAGACGAACGTTGAAAAAATGGTGCTTGTGTAAAATTGTGTCTTGAATTTATGCTTGAAAAGATATGCGCAAATAAATGTGATGTCCTGAAAACAAGTCATTTATATTAATAGTCTTCAATACAGTACAAGGGATATAATTTTTGTTAAGTAGATAGTATTCGTTAATGTAAAGTCTTTTATTACTTGAAATGTTATACGCGGACAACAATTTCATTTAAAATCTCAAATCTGCATAAAAAATAAAGGGCTGAACTCGTCAGTGTCCATCATGGCACATTTCGGTTGACACGAGCTGGGTTCGTTCATAGCCATTGAAGGATTAAATAAGGATATGAACATAAATGTTTGAAATATTATAAGGTACAAATGCAATAAAAAGTAGAATACTGCATTGTTAAGCATATAAACAAGTTTTTGATGAATAATTTCAATAATATTCATAATAAATATTAAAAAAATTAATCCTTATTAAAATTTTCCTCTTTAAAAACTTTTTAATTTAAGAACTAGGGGTCGTATTCTTTTAATTATAACAATAAATTAGATTTAAAAATGATTATAAATGCATGCGTAATGGTGATAAAGAGTATTTCAGTGAAGAATATCAGCATGTGATTATAAGTTATTTGAATACATTTCCGGGAATGAAAAATTTAGATATGGAACATGGAACTAATTTTAGACTTAACGTATTGAAAAATTGTTTTTCAAGAAACAAACTATCTTAGATTTTGATAACTTGTTGCGAAATTAAAAACTATCAATAGTCTTCCTATAGAAGATCTTAAAAACTTTAAATGACTTTAAAAGGCTTTTAAAAAATTAATTGTGGTAGTAAAAAGTTATGCTTAAGAAAGTAAAGAAAATTGAGAAAAAAAAAGTAAAAACTATAGAAAGAAAGAAAGAAAATTCTGATAACAATGAGCATATTTACTTCAAGAAGTATCTATAAGAGAAATTTATTTATTATGCAGACAAAATAATTATTCTATCATATGCAAAAAAAAAATCTTCATTAATTTAATGAATAAGCATCTTGAGAATTTAAAATATTTAGAGTTGTGAACAGCAACACGTATACAAAACTTGTATTTTTGTTCTAATTTGAATCTTCATACAATTTTATTCAATATTTCAATTCAAAATGGGATGATATTTGCTTAATGGATTTGGAAATTGTATTTAAGATGTTCTCATAAATAATCAAATGGGGCTTTATATGTTAATGTAGTCTGCATTTATGTTTATTCGCTTAGTTGAAGAGAAACTACACATTTTGGAATTTAAAGACAGAACATTTAGGTGTATGGTGAATTAATATTTTTTCTGAACTTTATTAATACAATATTTTTACAAGCAATTTAAGAAAACGGTTTATAAAAGTACACAAAACATATTTCTTTAGAGCATAACGAAATATTTCTTATTTTAATCAAATGAGCTTATAATTCCTAAAAGTGGCATTTGTACGGGAAAACAATTAGCATGTCTTTTTTCTTTGTCACTACTAACAAAAACCTTAATGAGATTTTAATCTACTTCCATACAGATTTTCAAAAGATAATTTTTGATATATTTACCAAAACTTGTGTTCAAACAAAGATGGCTGCTTCATCGTAAAAAAGATACTTTTCCACTGTAATTAGCATTCAAATTTTTAAATTTATTTTAATTTCAGAATAAGCCTGCATAAATATTTTCTTAAATTTATTTTTCTTTAAAATATGCCTTATTATTATGAATAATGAAGTAATTTTTGGTAGAAGTAATTCCTCAAAAATTTGGCTTCTTTCTCTTCCAAAATGAGAAGGTTAAATAAAAGTTTAAAGATAATAGAAGTTCTTAAGATAATATATATCTGTTTAAGATATGAAGCTCGGTAATAAAATATACCTTTTACCTTCTTATATTTAATGTTACATACCTTTCAATGATCTTGATAACACTTTAATTATTAATTTTTATAGACATTAGAACTGTTTTAAAAATGACTAAAAACCAATATCTTGACTTCAAAAAAAGTTTCTTGAAGTGGCTTTGACAAATTTTCTTTACAAAGTAAACATATATTTCCATATTGATAAGAAACACTTATTTTTAATACGTAATTATTGAATTAATTAACATATTTATTATACAGGGTATTTCTAAAATAAATTTTTAACTTCGAAGAGCTACGTTTACAATCTTTTTGCATTTACAAAATTTTTGAACAAACAAATTTTTAAAAAACAATTTAACGTTTATAAAATTAGGAAATTTCAAAGTGATTGCAATCAGAAACAAGAAAGATATCTAATGGTTCAATACCATATATTGGTCGATGAGCTGATAACGATCTTGGTTTTATTCAATGGCCCTCAATAAGCTATGATTAAGCTCCGTGTGAATTTTTGCGGCTACATTAAAAATAAAATGTTCTTTTTACATAACTAGCTATGCAGACTGACAAACTAAAGAGGCCAATGCCACAGAAGTTCAAAACGTACAAGTAACATCGAACATGCTGAAAAATACATAAGATCAGTTATATTATCGACTAAATATCATTCGCACTTCTGGTGGTGGTTACAGTGAATATTGATAATTTTATAAAACTTGAAGAATTATTTCAAATGTTACTTATCGAAAAAGGTATTAATCTTTTGTTTGTTTGTTTTTCGACAGTAGCTCGAAAAAATGGGTATTTCGTTCAGAAAACACCTTATATCCTAAAGAAATAAAATCCATGAGTGTAATATAACTTCCATGAACATAATTTAAGTAAAGAAATTATTTATGAAAACAAACTATAGTTACATTTTCACATTGTTTTTACTTGTGAAAATCAGACTAATATAGGCACAGTGTTAGTATTAATTTTGGTTCCCGTGCGGTTGTGACATTCGTGTTGACTCGAGTTGGCGATATGAAGTTATAACATCCATGTTGGCTCGAATTCGTGATAGGAGGTTCAAATATTCATATTGGATCGAATTGGTGACATGAAGATTGAATATTCATGTTGGCTCGAATTGGCGATATCACGTGATCATGATTGGCTTAGAAGTTGGTATGATTTAAGAGTATGTAAGGATTTAAGGTATCCGTAAACCTTCGGAGAAAATGTTTTGAAATACATTGCTATCAAAATATTTTTAATGCTAAAATATAATCTAAAACTATGAAAAACACATTTAATAATCTGCTTTTAAATCAAAAAAAAATTTGGATTAGAAAACATGTTGTAAATAGTACATAAATTGATTATCAGAATAACGCTCATTACTCAAAAGTAAACAAAAATATCATTATTCTGTAAAATTTATCTTATTCATCATAATAGTGTTAAGGACTGGTACTACTTTCATAATGAGAATCATATTACTACTATTGTTATTGTGTATCGAGCCAAATAGCAATGAAAAAAAAAGTTATAACAATACATGATTTACACCTTTGTTACTAAAAACATATCAATTTTACAACCATTAAAATAGTAAGGGTTCTTAAAAACTATAAAAGGAAGTTACTTGCAAAATTTAAATTAATTTGGTTCAGAATTTTTCTGATATCTACGTTGCATTATGTGAATTTGTCGATAAAATTCATTTTGAGAAAAATCAAAAACAAACTTTCAAATGCAATTAAAAATTAGCTACCGAGTAAAATTCAAATACCTGAAACTTAAGTTCTAAATAATGTATAAGCAAAATTCAAACACTATTAGAGAGATAAATGTTTAAATTGTAAGCTGACATTAAAATTAGGAAATCGAAAACTTTGACAAAAATTACGTTTTAAAGGTGTACGGATAAATTAACTTTTTGATAGATAAAGTCTTGGAAGGTGTTTCTTCCTGATGGGATTCTCTATGCTATATGTGGTCAATAGATATGCTCTTGTTTCTCACACAAAATTTCTACATTGATTAATTCAGTCTAAATTTTTTTTATCCTTTTTTAATATAATACACTTTATCATTTATTACATTAGTTGTTGATTTTATATTACAGTATTCAAAATAAACGTGAGAACTTTTTCGAATTGATTTATGCGTTTATGATCGAGTTATTTATTTCATACACTGTTAACGAGGGAACCAACTAGACAGAAATTTAACGAATTTACTCGACGAAAGTTTCCTTTGATCCTTTCTTCCTCATATCATTTCAACTCCATAAAAGAGTATAGAGAGATGATTGTCCACTCATAAAAAACCATTAAAAATAAAATTGTGATAAAAATAACGAATTTCTTTTCGAATGAGATCTTTATTTAATCTTCTTAAAAACTAGGTCTTTTTCAAGATCATGCTTATTTTCGCGGGCATTCGAAAGCGCTTAAGATTCCAGAAGCTAGCTGATGCCATCGCGAGAGACATTAAAGAAGGATAAAAGTATTTTATTCGGAAAGCCAGGTCCAAATGGAAGATTTTGGACAAATTGACAGTAAGTGAAGGTACTCTCACAAGCTTCTTGAGTAACCGACAAGGAAATAAAGTTGTAGAACAACTGGAATTCCTTTTACGGAAATGCTTTCGGAAAAGAAATTTCTTCTAAGTCCTTCAAGATAAAATGAATTGCAGTATTTCAGGATTTAGGGGTTTACAGTCAATACTGGTTTAAATTCGTTTTTGGTTAAATTTAAACGTATATATAGATATACAGCATGTAATAATAAAGATTATTGAGATTTTCGCTAACTTTTATTCGAATTAGCTGAAACATTCTAGAGTAGAATTTTATATCATATTTAGAATTATCATATTATGAATTTTTATTTTTGCGTTACTTTTTATAATGTTGTTGGTGCGAGTATTTTATTTTTAGCGAATCTAATTTTTCAACTTCGACAACCTCGCCAAACGCAAATGTTTTTAAGAAAATATCGTTTGGTACATTAATTTTATATTTTGCATAAAATGATAATTATTTACATCCGTTTGAAAAAAAAAATTGCAATTATGCAATAAGGCTTATGAAAATGTAATTTGTTAAAAGTCTAAAAATTGTCATTCCGTAATTCATTTTATTGTTTTCAAAATATGTACTATTTTAGTTAGCAGCGGGAATAACCCTAAGGAATTGCTTATAGAATTAAGCAAGTTTTATCACGAAAAATTGAGCTATATGTGCCTCCCATCCTGTTCAAATGCTTCTATTAATTTTTTTTTTTGCAATAAGTTTATTCATTAATAAAAAAATTATTTTGTTTGAATATAATTTTTATTATTCTAAATAAATACAACCAAATACTTCTTACACAGTAAATATGTTAATCGAAACACCAATTAAATTTACTGCGAAAAATTGGCACGATTTAAAGAGTAAAATTGGCAATGTGTTTTAAATTATTTAAAAATAACATGAAATAAAATAAATAACTTTTTTTTATTGGAAAACCTTGTAAGAAAATGAATAAATCTCATTTGAATAAAGTTGTTGATGCGCGTATTTAAAACTGTATTTTTAATTTCTATTCTTTTAACAAAATATATTTATAAGTTTAACATTAGAAAGAATGTAATAGCTTTTTCAGTTAATAAGTATTATAAAATTACAAATATGTATGTATATAGACCTAAACAAATAATTAAAACTTTTTATTAGGAAAGTTATACATAAACATGAGAAAAACATTACATGAGAATATTATTCCAGCTTTCTGTAGATAGCGTCAGTTAAAAAAGTGAACCTATTCTAAGAAAACAGTTTTTATTCAAGGGGCTTACGATCTGTACAGTTTTATTTTTCTAGTCCCTAGTTTGATGAAATTCAAGAAAAGACTTAAGGCTCCCGTCTACCCGCCATTTTGATTTCATGTTCGTAATGTTATTCCTATGGAATTACGACTTTAATTCTCACATATTTATTATTTGATCTAATTGAATGTAATAAAGTGCATTTGAAAGAGCAAAAAATAATGAATGCTTCTGTGGAATTACTTTTTTCCTAAAATTTTTAAAAATATTTTTATTCTTATTCTAATGATTCAATTTTGAGTTTTCCGGTCTTTAAAGAATATTTTCAAATATTTTTAAGAATCGGAGAAAAAAAGTAATTCCACAGAAGCATTCATTATTTTTTGCTCTTTCAGATGCACTTTATTGCATTCAAATAGATCAAATAATAAAGATGGGGTAATTCAAGTCGAAATTCCATAGGATTAACATTAAGCTGAGGAAATCAAAATGGCGGGTAGACGGGAGCCTCTACCCGCCATTTTGATTTCATGGGCGTAATGTTATTCCTATGGAATTACGACTTTAATTCTCACATCTTTACTATTCAACCTATATGATTATAATAAAGTGCATCTGAAAGAGCAAAAAATAATGAATGCTTCTGTGGAAGTACTTTTTTCCTCTGATTTTTAAAAATATTTAAAAATATTTTTTAAAGATCAGAAAAAAAGTAAACGAATCATTAAAATAGGGATAAAAATATTTTTAAGAATCGGAGGAAAAAAGTAATTCCACAGAAGCATTCATTATTTTTCGCTCTTTCAGGTGCATTTTATTGCATTCAAATAGGTTGAATAGTAAAGAATTAAAGTCGTAATTCCATAGGATTAACATTACGTACGCGAAATCAAAATGGCGGGTAGACGGGAGCCCCCGCCATTTTGATTTCGTCAACTTAATGTTAATCCTATGGAGTTCGGACTTTAATTCTCACATCTTTACTATTTGATCTATTTGTTTGCCATCAAGTGCATCTGAAAGAGCAAAAAATAATGAATGCTTCTGTGGAATTACTTTTTTCCTCCGATTCTTAAAAATATTTTTACCCCTATTTTAATGATCCGTTTACGAGTTTTCTGGCCTTTAAAAAATATTTAAAAATATTTTTAAGAATCGGAGAAAAAAAGTAATTCCACAGAAGCATTCAATATTTTTTGCTCTTTCAGGTGCACTTTGTTGCATTCAAATAGATTAATTAGTATAGATGTGAGAATTAAAGTCGATATCTCATAGGATTAACATTACGTCCACGAAATCAAAATGGCTGGTAGACGGGAGCCTTAAGGGAAAATTCTAAGTCAGTTGCTAAAGTATAAATAGCCTATTTAAAAAATTATCGAAATTCAACAACTAAATTTATGCATTGTTGAAATATGAGGCTCAGTAACTCACGAGTCTGTTTTAGTCGCGTTTTCACTGGTATTTCTTTTACAGCAATCACTACTGATATCAGTTTTAGAGTCATAATTCATACTTTTCGCTCCATGAAATTCATATAATCTTTAATCGGATGATGTCACATCCTCCTATTAGAAGTAGAAATTTTTACCGTTTTATTCTTTCAATTTTATATGCATGACTCACTAATTCATACTCTCTCTCTCTCTCTCTCTGCCCTATCCTCCCACCCCCACACATATATATATATACATATATGTAATTGTTCCTTTTTAATTTATATGATTTTTTAAGTACTACTACTATAGTAATAATTTCATAGTTATATTTCGTGATCCCAGTTCTGTTAATCTTTTAATTGATGCAATCACGTAATTTGAAAAACCATTTAGATCATCAAGCATTTCCTATGCTCTGAACTAATACAGCTATTCCCTCTCAAACGCCAGATAAAATACATAGTTCAATATACCTATTATCATATGAGCTGCGAAGCCATTAATTTAATTTTCCTGTAGAAACAAACAGGAAAAATTCTCCGTCACTTTTCATCTAAATACCAGATTGAGTGAACGTGAGTTGAGTGCGCATATATCTCCGTCCCTCTCGTGTAAAGATGAAATAAATTCATTACCCCTAGATTAAAACGTTTCTTATATTGTTGTGCCATGAGACAACCGCAACGAAAGTAAAAAACATATTTTAACTCAATAATTCCAAAGGACAGTTATAGTATCATATATATATATATATATATATATATATATATATATATCTGTGTGTGTGTGTGTGTGTATGTGTGTGTGTAGAACTTGACTTATCGCCCAAAACACGGTCATAGAACGTCTCACCACCTGAGATCGGTGCTATGGTCTTAGCGACATTCCGCTAGGGAATAGAAGACGTTTGTGTGGGAAGACGCCATTACGGAACTGGAGTGGATGCACGGAGTGTCTGTGATATCGTGTCTATAAACTTTAACCGAATAAGTGCACGGAGCACCAATTGTATTGATATGAACTATCAATACTTCGCATATTTGTATTGTGAACACTACTTACGGTTTTCTTAATTTTATATATATATATATAACTATATATATATATATAACTATATATATATATATATATATATATATATATATATATATATGCAGGTTGTTTTAGAACTTAAGGACAAAAATTTAAGGGGCAATAGAAAATACCTAAAAAAGGTAGTTTCACCTACTATATATAGGCGGAGAGCAATTGGTGAACCGCTATTACAGCACAGTCCAGCGGATTACTCTTGCTCTTCTCCTATGTATTGTACGGTGAAAACTGCTTGTTTAGATGGTTTCTATCACATCTTAAATTTTCCCTACGATTTTGGAAACATCCTGTACTTGAGAAAAGCAGAAACAAAATTAGAAATAACAGTGCAGATATTACAAGAAATTTTCGAAGTATATTTAGCAATTGGTAATGGTAGGGACAGCAAAAGAGGTAGATTTTGTTAAAGTTGTTTTAGGTGGATAGGTGCCAGATAATGAAGAAGAGGAAACAGGAACCGACACATTCTGGAATCCTCGAAGCAACAGAGCTATTACCAGATAATTTTGAGAATCAGATATCTCGGAATACGGATCAGCGAAAAAAATGTTACCAAACGAGATATTGAGGAGAAACACATCTGAATATCAACCCTGAAGGAATATAAGATGAGATTAACATGCAAAAAATAGCTTAAGGCTTTCGTCTACCCGCCATTTTGATTTCATGGAGGTAATGTTAATCCTAAGGAATTTCGACTTGAATTCTCACATCTTTACTATTCAACCTATTTGAATATAATAAAATGCATCTAAAAGAGCAAAAAATAATGAATGTTTCTGTGGAATTACTTTTTCCTCCGATTTTTAAAAATATTTTTTAAAGACCAGAAAACAAGTAAACGAATCATTAAAATAGGGATAAAAATATTTTTAAAAGTCGGAGGAGGAAAGTAATTCCACAGAAGGATTCATTATATTCTGCTCTTTCAGGTGCACTTTATTGCATTCAAATAGGTCGAATAGTAAAGATGTGAGAATTAAAGTCGTAATTCCATAGGATTAACATTACGTCCGCGAAAAAAAAAGGCGGGTAGAAGGGAGGCTTAGGATGGATTTTTTTTTGTAAAATCGTTCATTAATGATAGGTTGATAAAACAATAAACTCAATTTTCTTCATATATATATTTAAAGTGTTCGCTTATTCAATATTTTTTGTAATAGTTAACCTTTAAGAACATGGGGGGTTGGAATAACGTAAGAACACGGGTAGGTGACTGTACCCCAGCGCGTTTTAAGGCCTAAATATGAATTTTTAGTGATATTTATATTAAATAAAATGGTTAGTAATGTAATAGAATTATACAAATCAAAATATATATGAAAAAAAAGATAATTTAATTGAAATGAATACGACTAAAATGCAATAAAAATGTTGTAAATATTTAATTTGCGCGAATTATATTGCGGATTTAAAACAAAATCAAAATATAAATTTAAACTTACAAAGATTATTTCCATCATTCAGACAATTAACTGATATTTATTGACCAATTATTGCAACTTTCACAGATATATTTGGTTATTTTTATATGATTTCTGATTACAAAATAAAATATTCAGTGTAATTTATAATTGTGTAGCTATTTTTCTTTCACCCTCATTAATTACACCGTCCTTTCTTTATGGGAGGTTCTTCGGAATCTGCAGCTTCCATTTCATTTAATTGATGATTGATGTTTTAAAATTTTTCAGCAATGATAGAATCAAACGTCTTTGCTGAAATTTCAGGAGCGATAATGGTACATTTTTTTCAAAATATAGCGCCTATACTTCGGAGCCTTATCGGGTAGATGTATTTGAAGCATAATTTGGCTTTTTGTACTTGAAATGTATAAAAAGCTATAGAACATCACCAAGGGCCATATTAAGGTTTTCCTGGCAACAATGTAAGTTCCTTTTAACTTATCTACAGTATCTACGCCACTTTTTCTTTTGAAAATAGAATGAAAATAATCATTTTGATCACACATTAAATGATAATAACAATATCTTTTAGAGGAAAAAAAATTAAAATTCGGAACCATAAAATATTGTTTTTGAATCAATTTAGTTTTATTTTTTTGTAAAAAGCATAATAAATTATTAAATAAACCTCAATACGACTGAAGAAATGAAACGGAACATATATACTCTACTACACACCAGAAGAAACTGGAACATTCAATAAAGTGGACTTTTGAAGACGAACGGGCTTCTAACAAATCAAAGCCGATAAAATCGGTCGTCAATGTAATGGCCATGGTTTTTTGGAGATGCATATGGAGTCATATACTCTGTTAACTTTAAAAAAAAGGAAAAATAATAACTGGGGAGTTTTATATGTCGTTATCTCGCGGTTGAGCGAAAAAATCGAGGAAAAACTTCATCATTTCAAAATGAAAATGATATTCTTCCATCAAGATAATTCAAGGGTGCACACCTGCGTAAAATTATGGAATTAAAATTTCGGATTATTACAACATCCATCATATTCACTGGATTTGGCCCTAAGTGATTTTTTTAAATGTTTCAAATTATAAACAGCTAAAAAGAAATTATGCTGAAAAATAAATAAAAATCTACTTAAAGTAACTTGTTTTTCTTTATTTTTCTAAGGACTTATCGAACGACCTTCTTAGCTCAAAAGACAATAGAATGGTACAAATTCAGCGTTGTTTTTATCACAATATTCATATCTGTACTTAAAAAGAAAAATGTCGCTACAAATTGTGACAATAAATTGTGGACAATACATGTCTTGACTTATCTCAATATAATATATAAATATGCTCTGATGTGCTACAACCTGCCGTTAAATGCGTCCAAACCTATTCAGATTACATATTTGAGAAGATAAAAAAATGAAAGATAAAAATGCTTGTTCGAACAGTAATAATCGGATATCTTCATCTTTACAAAAAAAAATAGATAGAAAAAAAAGTTGAGCACGCAAAAATATATTTTTAACAAAATGAAAATCTTCCTAATATCTGGTCATTAACGAAAATAACGTAACTCTAAATATGTCATTTTTAGGGAAATAATCGTGGTTTAAATTCTTTTTTTCCAATTCCGATGAAGAAGCGACTTTATGAGATTTTAATCTACATCTCGGAAGTCATCAAAAGTTCGTTTCAGACTGTATATATTTTAATTTGCCCTGCTTCAACAGTGTGGGTGTATTCAACGTAAGAAACAGGTCCTTTTTCTCATCAATTTTGAAAACCTTTTTCCTATTCTCTTTAATAAAGTTTTATAATTTTCTTATACTATTGTATTTAAAATAGTTTCTAATAAAAAAATAGATACAATAAAGGATTTTGGTTGTTTTTTCCCCCAATAAAATATTGCATGTAATTGTATACCAAAAACTGAGAATAAGAGTAAAAAAAACAGTATTAAATTTACATTTTTTTTAAAAAAATATCTATTTCTTTTAAACACTATTGCATTTATTTAATTAACAAAAATAATGCACAAAAAAAAAAACCAGGAAAAAAATTCAGAATTTTGTATTAAATGCAAACAAAAGATCCTACCAATTTAAGAACATGAATGTCATAAAAAATAAAAGGCTAAATAAAGCAGCTTAAAATTTTGAAATATAATGAAACAATTAAGAAAACTGACAATAAGTCCAGTCATACTCAGAATTTGAGATATGATCCTTCTAAATATCTTTCTAGAATACTAACAGGGTAGTTTTATTTTATTCTCTTAGCAGTCAAGAAATTTCAAATTTCTGGTCCCAAAATACCAATTTTTATTGTTGAAATTCTATGTAAGATTTTTTTTAGTTTTATAAAACAATAAAATAGAGCTATATTCCCTGAGGAAGTCGAACTCCTTGCAGAAAGTAAAAGTCTTATAACCTTTTTAATTAAAGTTTTAATTAAAAAAAATGATCTGGTACGTAAAAGTAATCCACCTAAATTAATAGCTCCTTGGATGGTTAATAATAGTAAACCAATATTAAAATCATTTGTCCCAAAACATTCCAAGAAGGAAGTTAAACTAAAAAAATGGCAGTTTGAAATTCTTGAGGTAAAAAAAATTACTCTGTCTTACAGCTTAAAATTCTGAATATTTTTTTTTTATTTTTAGTCATATCTTGATTCCAGTTTATGCATGATTTAAGGTACTGCATAAATCGAGAAGAAAACAAAATACTTAACTTTTATATTTTTTTCATTTTTATCCAATAAAATCCAATAAAAAAATAGGGGAAATTTATTATGACATTTTTTTTGAAAATTGAGTTCATTAGTGATGAAAACAGGTATCAGACATACATTGCATAGTTTTTATTTAAATTCAATAAAAAATTCAAGAGAAATTTATTATGACGTATTTTTGAGAATTAAGTTCGTTACTGGTGAAAGCAGACATAAAAAAAATACGCAAAAACGAGATAAATTTTTGAAAAGTGGTTAGGTACGACATTTATAGGATATAGAAAACAATAGCCCCTTGAATGGCTAATATTCACTGAGTAATATGATTTCTCCAAAAATGCTTCAATAGAAAGAAAAAGCCAGAAAGCTCTATCCCCTGCAGGGCGTAATTTCTCAAAAAAAAAAAAAATATTTCCTTTCTGTAATATTGAGAAATACCTTAAACATTCTATTTTTTTTTTAAATTTGAATGTATTGTCACTTGCAGTTGCTACTGTTGAAAGATGTATTCAATCGGATGTGCCGTTAGAAACAATTTGATTAAATAATTATAAATAACAGAAAGATTTGTTACCAATTATGATTGTAAAAAGGCAAATAAATCATCAATCTTAATGTGTATGGTATCTTGATTTATATAAATTTTATGAAATTATATTTTAAAAATAATTTACGTATGGAAAATTTATTCGGATACAAGTAAGAATAAGCTTGACTAAAATTTTATAGCTGAAACTATTTTTAATGGGTTTCCTTCTATTCACATTGTATACCTGGGTAAAAAATTTTAAAGTTTTTCTCACATTTTAAAGCACTCAATTGAGATGAAATTTTCTATACACGATTGTTTTGAATGACAATACAATAATTTCCTAATAATAAAAAAAATAATTGATTATAACTCATTATTTAAAGAATTAAATTTTACTCACCAAATCGCCAAATTCGTCACCAAGGTGAAGGGTTCATTACTTAAACTCTATTTTATTAACTGGTGACATGACTGTAAATCCATCTTTTCATTGAAAGGAAAGAGAAGCATCAACTCATGTCCATAACATTGCTCCCCAAGATAGACGAATGTAACTGACAGGTGAATGTTGCATAAAATTTAAAGTATAAAAAAGTTATGTTAAGCTAAATGTGAAATTTGAAGGGAAACCCATGTTTGAAAAACGCGTTTTTTATAACACTATGTCGGTGTTATTATAACACTATGTCATACCTATCCATATCCATCTATAATTAAATCTGAATTCGTAATTATGATTGATTACGATTTTGTGATCAGTAACCCATACATAATGATGTCTTAGTAGTAAGATCGAAGAGATACAATTGAAAAATTAATCAAATAACATGAAATGTAATTTTTTTAAAATTTAAGATAGGCTTATTTGGTACATATTTTACTAGTAGCTAAAATATACTATTTTATTTTCAAGGAAATTGATTCATTATATTAAGTCAGTTTTTGAATATATCCAATGACGAGAACTGTGTCAAGCCATACATGAACTAAAAGAGAAGTTCTTAATTCATATAGAGATAGAACAAAATAATTTCACTTTCAGTTTCGTTTTTGTTCCCCTATAATTCTGATATTACGTTGTGGCCGCGGTAGCCTAGTGTTCATGGTTTCGGATTCGTGGTCGGTGGTTTTCGTTCAGTCGCGGGTTCGATCCTTAGCCGCGAAACACCCGCAATGTAGCGGGGCAAATGAACGTTAAATATGTCAGGGCTCAAAATTCTCCCGTTGGCGTGGATGTTAGGAGAGGGTGGTATTAGCTCAGGTGTCGTCCTCGTCACTTGACCGTGGTTCAAAATTAGGAGGTCCGTCGTCAATAGCCCTCGTGTTGCTTCTAGTGCGACGTTAATAAAAACTAAACAAAAAAAACTGACATTCCGATCCAACCCCGTTTATAGGGAAGAGTTTCCTCCCTGTTAAAAGCTTAGTAAAAAAACCATTTTCGCTTCTGAAAATGCATATCCTCTTGTGTTTATAGTTTCAAAAATTTATTTTTTTTGGCCTTCTTTTTATAAACTATTCTAATAATTAGATGCAATTTGTTTTATACAAATGCTATATTTGTAAAGTGAATTGCCTGTATAGGATACAATCTGTTTATGTAAAGGTAATGATAAAGAATGAAAAAGATTTTAGGAGGAGATTAAATAAAGGTTAATGAGGCAATGTAATGATTGAATCTTTTACTTATGAAAATTTTGATATTAAAAATGGAGAGCGCTTCACTTATCATTTAATAAATAGAACGTTCTAAAACCGAATTTTAAAATTTTAATCAAATCTCTCTCTGCCAATCCACAGAAAAAAATATCTGTATTTCCCTTTTTTTTTTATAAAAATGTATTTTTCAGGATGATCTAGCCCTCTTTCCTCAAATACTACTGCAGTTTTAGTACTGATTTTCTGTTCCTTATAAGACTCGATTATTTTCTATTCATTAAGATCCTTCTTTTTCTAATAGAGACTCAGAAATTTTAAGTATAGCACAGTATTTGTATAAAAATTATGGATAATTTGAATTATCTATTATAAATGTTAACCATTTATTGAATCTAATTTTTGGAACTACAATTATGTTTTATATTTTGGGTAGAATGTTGTATTCTCGGCAAATTTATGTACTCTGCAAATTTTTAAACTTAGAAAAGTAACAAATTTTATGCTTGCTGTACTTAAAAGTAAATACAGGGCATACACAAATTTAATTACTGTACTACTGATTTTTAATTATTCCTTATCAAATAATTAATATATATATAAGTGTAATTTTCGTTGTATAAACAGATTCATTAATAGACAACTATTTAAATGTTGAGATATATTTAACATTACTTTTAATTTTTTTTTTAAAAAAATGCAAAATTTTTTGAAATATTGTTTAAATAATCTCATTTTTCTTTGTTGAACTAGTGATAATTCATCATTTTCTATATTTTTCCAAATCACTAAAATTTTGAATACTTACTTCCTGTTTGTATTCATACAGCCATTATATTACGCCACTGAATAAATATATAAGATTCTACAAAATTAGAAATTCTGTGATAAAACGTGTTCACCGAGGGCAAATATTGGTCTTAATTTTGGCTCATTAATATCCTTTGATCTTCAGCGCAATTATGAGGAGCACGAGTGAGTATACAGACAAGAGAAACCTCTGGAGATTTGAAAGACTGATTTCGGTGCCGAATTTCCAAGAAATTGAATTGTGCTATTTTAAAGAAGGTACGTCGGGGATTTTATAAAATTAAGCAATGTTGTGACTTTTAAGGAATAGAAAGCATTGAAAGTTCAAGAGAATTCCTAATAAGAGTTCTGATGAGTTATGTTTGCGTTGCGAAAGAGACTTGAGAAAATTATATTTGTTTTATATTTTTATCAAATAGCTCCTTTACAGTAAATGGCCAATCTTAAGAAAACAATGAAATTGGTTAATGGAAATGAGTGAGAAAATTTTGATGCTGTTACTTATTTGAAGGAGTAAAGACATTTGGATGCTTTTGAGTATTCTGTTATATTTACTTTAATGAAATAAAATATTCTTTAATGCTCCCGTCCACCCACCATTTTGATTTAGTTAGTTTCATGATAATCCTATGGGATTTCGATTTCAATTATTCTATTTTTACAATTTGATCTATTTGAATGCAATAAAGTGCACTTGAAAGAGCAAAAAATAATGAATGCTTCTGTGGAATTACTTTTTTCTACTGATTTTCAAAAACATTTTAAAATATTTTTTAAAGATCGGAAAATTCACAAGCGAATCATTAAAATAAGAATACAAATACTTTTAAAAAATAAAGAAAAAAGTAATTCCACAAAAAAGTTTCTTTTTTTTTTTTTTTTTTTTTTGCTTTTTCAGCTGCTCTTTGTTGCATTCAAATAGATGAAATAGTAAAAATGTAGGAATTAAAGTCGAATTCCCATAGGATTAATATTAAAGAAACGAAATTAAAATCGCTGGTAGACTGGAGTCTGAAGAGTATGTCTCAAACATAAAATATCTTTTAAAAAATAAATAAATATTTTAATAAGTTAATAATAATTATTTTCATTATAAAGGGGTGTTTCGAATCTCACGAGCAAAAATTTAAGGTGTGATCGAAAGCAATTGAACAAGCAATTTTTACCATTCAGTGTATAAGCAGAGAACAAGTGCTGAGTTTCTTACATGGAATCCACAGTAGAAATGGCATTATGTTCGAAAACTCGCACTTCATGCTTTCCAATAACCAACCATCTAGGGGTTCACCGCTTGCTCTCTGCCTATACATTGTATGGTAAAAATTGCTTGTTTACATATTTTCTATTGGCCCTTAAACTTCTTGATCATGAATTTCGAAATGTCATGTATACATGATTATAATAAACAATCATAATCTTCTGCATACTTTTTCAATCTTCAATT
This sequence comes from Nephila pilipes, assembly GCA_019974015.1. Classification (NCBI taxonomy): domain Eukaryota; kingdom Metazoa; phylum Arthropoda; class Arachnida; order Araneae; family Nephilidae; genus Nephila; species Nephila pilipes. The sequence goes on along the minus strand of BMAW01000518.1, from coordinate 4,224 downwards.
TTATTATGCATAAATTTTTAAATGCATATTTCTTGCGTGTATAGATATAAATATGTATGAGTACGAGTGGATACTGTTAAGCTTTAATTATTAATGAGAAATAATCCACGTATCTAAATAAAATTTATTCTGCTGGTTAATTGCCCCTTCTGTACATAATGTTGTAAATAAAAATTATTATTGGCAAATTGTTTTCGTTTGTTTCAGAAAGCCGTATCAGTTACTTGCAGCATTGTAAAGTCTTAATTGTTAACCTGGAATATTGTAATATTTAATGATTTTTTTTTACTATAAATAATCGAGAGGGAAACTTATTTTTTATTTTTTTTATTAGGAATTTCTCTACACAGTCACCATCCGAGAGTTATATAAAACACTGTTATATAATGTTTCTATGTAATGGGATATATAACGTTTCGCGGCTTTTCGAAGTCCATCACAGTAGAATTAAACAGGTTGAACTCTGTCTTCCGCATAATGTGGATTATTTCACTGTACGATTTTTTCAAACCAAACAAATCAATATTTATGACCGTAATTTACAACATTACGTAAATGAGGATGAATTAATTTGCAGAATAAATATTCTCTATATATCTCGATTATTTCGAAATAACAATTAAACCTTTACGATATCCTTACGTAATAAAAGGTATGTCCCTGAAGTAATGAGAAAAAAAAATTAAAAAAAAACTATCTAATTGGACAGACAATGAAATATACCTAATATTCTTTGATGTATGAACCTTGAGTATTAATGCAATGAGTCCAGTGAGGTTGCCATTGTTCGTAACACAGTGTTAACACATTATGCGTGATTATTTGAAGTTTTGTAGTCACAGTTTCTTCAGCAATTTCGACTGTACTGAATTGGTATCCTTTTAATTCTATCCAAAGTTTAGAAAACAAAAAAAGTCCTGAGTGTGGACTACATGGTGGATGGGGAAGCACAGGGAACCAAGTTTACATTTACCAAGCGTAACGCAAAACTTTGTTGCATATCGTTATCAAATACTTAAATGCGTCATGAGCAGGACAATGCATTTACCCAGTAACATTCCATAAGACCACTGCGGATGATTACAAATAGAATACTATCTTCCATTTATATCATTCACATCTTCCATCTGCTGGTAGTAATAATATGTAATACATTGGTGTTCAAAATTAAGAGAATTTTCCGATTTGATCGATTATCTCTAGAACTACTGAACAGATTTTAATAAAGGCTTTGCGAAGGCTGTACTTCAAAAATATAATCCCCAATGGCATTGAATAAATACTTCAAAGACAGTTATCCTTCAGAAATAAAATTATTAATAAAATTAATCAGATGCTTTAAAGAAGGATGTAGTTTAAGGAAAATTACTAATAAATTTTATTTAATAAAATGAAGTAGCGGAGCCTTAAAAATAAATAACCCGCTAACATTGATTAAAAGCTTAGGACGCTGAGTCTTAAAGATATATTGCTCACTAAAAATAATTAAAAGCTTGACAGAAGGCTGAGGAATACAAGTAAAATAATAAAATAAACATTAATTATTTAGGGGTTCTGGAGAATGCTGTACCGCTCTATGAGTTAGGTTTGGTTTTATTAACGTTAATCTAGAAGCAACACGAGGGCTATTGGCAACGGACTTTATGATTTTAAACGTCGGTCAAGTGACGAGGACGACATCTCAGCTGGTACCCCCTCTCCTAACTTCCACATCACACCAAGTGAGGACTTTCAGCCTCCGATAGATTAGACATGCATCAGCTCCGGCTACATGGCAGGTATTTAGTGTCATCAAGGCTCGAACCCCCGGCTCCAACGAAAAATGCCTTAACCCCTCCCTACCTCTGCCACTACGGCGAAATGAGCGGGTACTTTAAGAATGGAATAAGTAATTGTGGTTGGTTGATTTTATTAACGTCACACTAGAAGCAACACGAGGGCTGTTGGCGATGGAGCTCAAAAATCTGAATCTTAGTTAGGTTATGAAGACGACACCTATGTTGGCACGCCCATCTTGTAAACTTCCCCACCACACCATTGGGGAAGAGTGTTTTGAGCCTCGCCTGGTTAAACGTGCGTCAGCCATATTTTGACAATGAAAAACACCCAGAAGTGGAACTTAATAAAAAGATTAACGGAAAATATTTCAATAGCTTAGAATATTTAGGTTGATTGGTTGATTGAAAACCGCCGGCCTCGAATCCACTACTATGAGCACTAGTCTACACGTTCACTGTGATATTTAGACACATTTGAATTTTATTATTATTTAAATGCACAAAGAATAGAAATAAATAATTCTGATTAAGTATTTAATATATTTTTTGGCTATATACCAATTAACTTATATATTAAAATGAATTTGATCTTCATTTATCAAAATATTTTTATTTGCGAAACTTAGTAATCGATAGAAATAAAAGAGTGTGAACTCCTAATATTATTCATATTCACACATATGTTGTATATACAATATGTCTATTAAAATTTATTTTAATTTAATGCAATTCGTTTTAATCTGCTCTCGAATTTCGGCGAAGCTCTTAAAATTATGTGTTTGATGTGCACAAGTTAACAAAAGGAATTGTTTCTGTCTTTAGTTAGTTAGAAAGTTTTGCATAGTAATTTAAATCTAAATCATTTTTACCACATTATTTACTCTCTTTCATCCTTACTGCCAGCACTAATAATAGGGAATCTGAAATGCTTATTTTGTGAGATAACAGTTGCGTCCTTTATATGATTATAAAGTTTAATTTTCCGTCTTTTTCAAAATTTTGTTTTTCAATTTAGTGGTTTCTTTTGTCAACTGTCTTTAAATACTCAAAAGGATACATTAAGTAAAATGTTAAAAAGGATACAAAATGGTTTTAAATGAGCACGGTATGAGTTTTGTAATAATAGGTAACTAGAATACCAACATCTAGAAAAGTATTTTTTTATTCGATCATATTAAAATGTGTGTGTAAACTAAATTCCATTTCTTATACTTACTAATTTAGAATTGGGGTATCAAACAAACTTTAAAATTCTATTTAAATGTAAGGAAAGACATCGCTTGATCATAACGTGATTATTAAGGCTACACGGTACCCTTTTTGAAAAAAAATTTTTGGAGACGATAATATTAAAAGTAATATATGTATTGCTTTCAGACTATATTATTAAACTGATTCTGAAAATAAAAAGTCAATTTAACGAGCCCTTATTTTAAAATTTAAAAAAAATTAAAAATTTTGAAGTGTTTTTGAACTCTTATAAAATACACAATTTTTGAAATTTCTTAATTATTTTGAGTGATTTATATTTCTTACATTATTGCAAACAAATGTCAGTATGGATTTGAAAATCTGTTTCCTTGTTGATTTTTAATAATTATTTTTCTAGCTAAATCTGGAAAAAACAATAAAATTTTTAAAATATAAACTTTAACATTTTTTAAAAATTAACTAGGGATACCAGACCTAAATCCATACTAAATTTTATAGGACATATATATCTAAGTTTCTATAAAAAATTTCAAGACTCTATCTTGAACAGAAAAAAAGCCTTAGGGATTAGAAAACACTTACATCTTCAAAAATAAAAGACTGAGAAAAATGCATTTAAAGTTTTTAAAGGCATAAAACAAAAACTAATAATGCTTGCAAAGCTCTAATTTGTTAATACATTATTTTACTACTTTTATAATATATGAAAACACTACTTTAATTAAATATGATGGAAAATATTTTTACTTATTCAAAATATGTTTTTGCAAAATATCGATATAGCATTTGTTACGACGACAGATTATTCAGCTAAAAGTTAACATAATAATTTCACAAAAGTTTTAAAACACAATACACTTATAAAAAAATAATAATGATATAAATAATAGCTTAAAAAAGTTAAAACCTACCAGGTTTGTTCATAGCATCTAATTTTTTCTGAATTTTAAGTTGACACAATTTAACAAGTTTTATTTTTTTCTGCGCGACTTTAAAATTTGCAGATTTTATTTTCTTTCTGATATAGGTTCTCCTATAATCAGTAAAGTACACTAAATGTTCTGATGACAAACTTATTAAAAATTCAATTAGCATCCTGAAATGTTTTCAGAGCTTTTAATGTTCCAACAATAAATTCAGGTATTGCACTCGACATGGCAATCTCCTAGAAGCTGTATTTTCTTTGGAATATTTGTTCCATATCATCGAATGTAATGCTTTATTAGAATTTTGT
>BMAW01000500.1:0-12509 GCA_019974015.1 Nephila pilipes | reverse complement strand
CATGAAATTGAATTTTTATAACCATGATTTAATTCAATAAGTTTTACCAATTTAGCTACCTTTGTATGACATAGTATCACTGGTGTCCAAAAGTTAAGCATAGTTAGTAATTATGCAAAAAATGAATGAAATCTTAATCGGAATGGTGGGAAACGGGATATATGTACGTAAAACTGTTAGAAAACAAGAGAACAATGCGAAAGAATGATAATAATCCCTTTTATTACATAAAAAAACAGTTTGAAAGAAAATTGGGCAAAAGAAACGTTCACACTTTAGTGAAAAATGAATGAAATAAAAGGGGAATGCAACGATTTAATAAGATGTGCTGTAACTTCTGGCAGCTATTCACATTGCAAAACGATTTCCCATACTTGCTATGACATTGTGGATGATTTGAGGTTTCAAAGAATTCCAAACATCACGAAGAATTCTTTTCAGTTTCGGAACAGAATTTAGTGGTTACTAAAGAGCTATCCGAGCATATATTACACATGTTCAGTAAGATTCAGATTGAGTTGGTCACTGCATGCGTTGTATATTTTTTGTTTCAAGAAAGATATCGATCAGGCTCACACGGTTAGCATATATAAATAGGAAGTCAGGACCGATAACATCTTCAAACAGGCGAATATAAGGCTCAAGAATTTTTATCTTTGTATCTTTTTCAGTCATAAATATATGGAGATTTGTTCGGCCGTCCAGCATGATGCCTATCCACACCATGATTCCCTTTGACGAAGAACGATGGCTTTCCGTAAAGGTTCCCGAGAGAAAACGAGTTCGTCATTCTCGTCATATCGTTAGCCAATAAGAATCGCTGATCAAACTAAAGTGAGATTCGCCTCTCAACATCACATTGGCTCGCTGTCTCAAACTTCAGTATTGATGTTCCAAACTGCAGTTTAAACAAACGCGTTAATCCTTAGATTTAAAGGGAATGCAAATTGATGGTCATCTGGTATAGAAATCAACGTTACCAAGTCACCTATAAAAATTGTCTGGAAACTCGTACTTCTGTGGTGACTGAACCCAGTTCTCTGGCACAACTGTACATCTGACGTCATGCAGCTATCGTCAGATATCAGAATTGTCTAAACAATTCTCTCTTGGTTGACTTGGTTATGGTCATCGGTTAACATTTACCGTACTTCGAAAACTCTGCCGCAGTCTTGAGATTGCCCACTGAGGGACATTCAAAATCGAGCTAATTCGGTTTGTGATCGTACAGATTAGAGAGTCCCAATGATTCTTCCTTTCACAAAGATGTCCAGTTTTAGTCTTTGGGCCAAGATTCATTCTATTTTTTTTTTTATCATTAACACCGTTCCTTTCCCCATGAAAACGTGGTCGCGGTAGCCTAGTGGTTAAGGCATCGGACTCGTGGCCAGCGGTTTTCGTTCAGTCGTGGGTTCAAGCCTTAGTGCCCCAAAAGACCTTCCGTGTAGCAGGAGCTGATACACGTTAAATCTGTCAGGGCCCAAAGTCCACCAGTTGGCATAGTGAAGAAGTTAGGAGAGGGGGTGCCAGCTCAGGTGTCATCCTCGTTACTTGACCGTGGCTCAAAATTACGAGGTCCGTAATCAATAACCCTCGTGTTGCTTCTCGTGCGATGTTAATAAAAACAATCCAAATCCCTCATGAAAACCTATTTGAACTACTTATGACGAGTGAGTGAGTTCTGACGTGAGCAAGTGTTTTGCACATGAAGACATTGACTGATAATGAGACGAATAAATATTTCGTACGGTCTCCAACTCTTCTTTCGATCCACTCGGCCACGCTACCAACAATACCATTGCAGATCCCCTCAACTAATACTGACCGCTTCCAAAGGCAGACTCCACCCGATTCACCCCGGCTTCGTATTATAGCCGTTCCAGCCAGGAGTGATGTTTCAGGGAACATTCAGAAAAAGTCCGTAACTTTCCTTCCAGTCAAGATATCTTCAAAATTCTAGTATTTTATGGAACCTTCGTTTTGTCACCGAAATCTCCACATTTCTCATTAAGTCACCAAAATTATCGTCAAATTCTCTGCCGAGGTTAAGGGGTCATTGCTTAAGCTTTTCTTGGTTGACTGATGCAATCTATGTAAAGGTCTCTTTTCCCTTATCTCTAAATTGGAGAGCGTCATCTTGGGTTCGTTAACGATATTATAACTCAGAGTGTTCGTTTTGGTATCTGAACTTTAGTCTGGTGCAAATTTCTTCAATTTTTACGTTAGATTTTTATGTTTTGGCGACGACTTAACACAAACTAGTAAAAACATTTCCTAAAATAAAACATCTTATTTTCATAAAAGGACAATGATCATTTCATTCACAACTGAATGGGTGATTGGAAGAACGATAAAATTTCAAAAGTATGGGGAGTTAAAGTAAGATAGCCATTTCACCAATATTTGTACTTCATCTATCCGTATAATCTATCCGTAAAGCGAAACAAGAGGAAACCACTTTATATAATAATATAATTGTTTTTCTGTCTTTGAGTAGAAAAAGAACAATATTCAGGAATGTTATCTTTACTCCACTCACCGCCTACGATCCAAATTTTTTCAGACTCTTATCCTTTCTCCAATCATTCATTCAATTATTTTTCTCATGAACTTAAGAATAAAAATGGCCATAATTGGTGACTTATCACTTTAGCGCAGTTAAATGAACAGTAGCTATGTCTAAGTTGAACTACAAAATCCATATATAAGTCGATCCTCGTCACTTATCCTAGGAAAAGTTCCAAAAATTCTCGGCTTGTACACGAAAATGTTTGGTATTCATTTATTAAACTGAAATTTATGGTAAAACATGATATTTTTGCAAACTAACTTCCCCGTTACGCAAGACTTACCTCGATTGTATAATAAAACTCGACCAATAATGATGAATCTTTATATATCAACTTTGATGCTATATGACAACGTGAGCAGTAAGACTTTTAATGAGCATTTAAAATTCTTTGAGGATGTATTGCTGAACTAATTGTGATATCTAAATTTTGATAAGCTATAGAGTTTGTTCTGGTGTACAGAATATTGCATTTAATAGTTATAAAAAAAGGAATGCTATTGCATGCATTGCACTTCCAATTTACTTAATGTCAAAGGAAATTCTTAAATGCGCAAAGAAAAGACAAAACAAAAACATAATATTTAATAAGCATGGTTAGGCAGTTCATTAAAGTGCAAAAAAAAGTTGACAGTTAACGCTATATAATTTTGAAAACAGGATAATGGAGTTTATAAATTTGAATGTTAAAGACTTCATGTCATTTTGCATCACAATTAAAATGAATCCTGGATCATTCACGTCCTCGAAAGCGTTAAGCTGATTTATAAGAAGATGTTTCGATGATGACGTGTTCTGCATTTCCTCAAAATATCATACGAATAAACTTAAAATTTGATTAGTTCTGAGTCATTTCCATAATTTTTACAAGGAGATCGGAAGAGATAATTAACTAAATAAAATTAAAATTTTCGTTAAAGATGGAACAGAAAGAAATAGTTTCATTCATTTCTTATAGCTTAGGATGATTTTATTTCTTATAACTAGCACCACAATCCAATTAATATTCAAAGCATGTAATCATTTATAACATTTGATAAACGTTATGTGTCTGCAATGTGTCAAAAGCAATGATTATTGTTTTAGGAAAAATATTACAAATATAAAAAACAATTCGTAGTTTTTTTCCTGTATTTCTGTATTTGTTTCGAACTACATAAGAAATTAGACCTTAGAATATGTTGTAAGCTTAGGTAGAAAAACTCATTATTTGTTTTGAAAAAAAAAATACTGTTATATTTAGAAATTCCTTAAGCATACGTAAAATAAATATAACTTATTGCGGAGAAAATTCCATTTTAAAATAAAGATTATAATCTCTGAAAACAAATATCAAAAAAATTTATGAATACAAATATTACAAAATTAAATGATAAAGGCAATAAATTATCAAAATAACCATACAAAATGAAAAATATTACTGTGAAATGAAAACAAAATGTATCAGACTTTATAATGAAGAAGAAAAAAGCTAAAGTTTATTAAAAAACAAAATAAACATACTAATTGCATAATACTTTTAATTACAGTATATGAAAACCGTTAATTAAAATTAGTTATATACAAATCTAACCAAAAACATAACGATCTCGAGGGAAAAGGAAAAAAAAATTATGAATATATATATTTCGATTATTTCTATTTTATATATTTATTTTAACAAATTTGTTATTCTACAAACATTTAATTTCATAAATACAGTTTAAACTAATAATGTATGAATATTTCTATAGTAAGAATGATATTTTTTATATACTCACAATGATTCAATAATATTATTCAAAACTAGCTTTTAAGAGTTAAATAGATGTTTGCCGCCAATAACTGCAAGAGATCCAGTTCTGTTCGATTGAGCAAATGTAGTGAAAGAGAGAGGGGGAGAAAATAACGTGAATTGATACCTAAAAACTGATGCAATAATAGCAATGCAAATTTCGAAAATTATTTTAGTTTGATTAAAAGATGGAAGCGGCTCAATTAAAATATTAGAGAACAAAACAACAATGAAAGGAAGCGTGAACAGAACTAGTTTTTTTTATTCTTGATGAAAACATTTTTCTTTAATGAGAATTAAATATTAATGAGGCGCTTAGAAGTAAAATTTGTTTTTCCTAATAAAGCTGTAGAGGTGTAGGATAACAATTAACTAAAGAACGAATGAAACCGGAATGATTACTTAATATGCTAACTTGAGAAGTCATACTTTGAGTTGCGTAAGAAACCCTCCACAGTTAGAATTGAGTTTAAATTTATGGTATGGAACATATTTTTGCACATACAAACACGTTAAAGATGGGAATTAGCATAATGTGTACCTATGCTCACGAAAAGTGTTTTCTTAATGAAAATATTTTTGAATATATAAATAGATTGATATTACAATTATCTTCACTGAAATATTATTTTATTCTTTTAATGTAAATATAAAGTCAATTTTATCTAGAAGTGTTATTTAAATAAAATTAAATTTTAAAGCAATTGTGAATTTGAGTTTTTTTTTTTGCATGCTCTTTAAATAATTTCTTTTTATTTTTGGCATGATAAATTATGCCAAGGAGTCTTAGTATTGTCGTGAAAATTAGTATAATTTACATTTGTTTCGGCATATTCCTATAATTTTTCTTTCAATTATATTATAACATATTTACATGGCTTTGCAATTGAAGAAAAACGAGTTATCCGCTTTGACGTACCTTTCTACCAAAATCCAAAAATTTTACCAATACAGAGTAGGACAAAATTGTAGAACTCTCTGATATTTTTCTGATTTTCAACTTGATATGTTCATCAAAAATTTGCTTATCGTGTAGTGTAAATTTTCATGAAACATTATAAAGTAAATTTAAGGCTAAACTGAAGGAAGAAAAAAGAAATTCTAAACTTTTTTTAATATTTAAGACTTAATGCTATAGTAGTCAAATTATTGTTTACTAATTCAATAGTTTTTGACAGGAAAAAAAAATCTAAGAATAAAAATTAAAAAAGTTGTATGCAAAGTTTTGCAAAGAACATATTTAGCTACCCAAGGTGTGTTTCATAATTAATTATTAATTTAATTTTTATTAAATTACTCAATTAAATATAGGAATTAAAGTAAATGATAGAATATCGAGAAATAGAGAATAGTAAACATTTCCGATATTAAAATTAAAGTAAATGAAAAATTATATTAAACTGAATATATTTAAGCTTAAAGTAATTCAAATTAAATCGAACGATAAATTATTAAATTGAATATTATATCATTTACATGTAATTAAAATTAAAGCTAACGATAAATTATGAAATTAAAAATATTCTTGATTTTTAAATGTAATTAAAGTAGAAGCAAAGGATAAAAAAGTGAAAAGTGATCTCGTACGCCAAAAGTGATCCAACTAAAACAATAGTTCCTTGGGTGGTGAACAAGGAAAATTTCATCCTATGCATAACTGTCCTTTTCTTTTTTAGATTCCGCAAACGAACGCATTTGTTAGCGTTACGCCTTCTGGATATAAATATATATATATATATATATATATATATATATATATATATATATATATATATATAATAACCAAAAATTAAGTTTAACAATACTTATGAAAATCAACCAAAGTTTACTTAATTAATCAAATTATCTAAAATTTAAAACCCTAAGACCCGAATAATTATTGTAAACTATTTAAGAATCAAACCAATGTGAAACAAAGGAAAGTAATAGAAAAGCAAATGTTTGGTAAAATGGAGATTATGTAATTAATACTGTTCCATACATTGGAATGGAATTGTGTGTTTAAATCGGTGTTACGTTTCGAGCTATCACAATTCATTGAATTACATTATAAGCAAATAATATAAATTTTTTTTAAAAGACAATTTCTACTTAGGTCAACAAAGAAAATTTTTATTTTAAAAAAATCGCCAAGTTTGGCAATTTTTGAAATCGCTCCAAGTGGTTGGGCTAAACTGCATTTTCACCCATTAAATTTAATAAAGGAATTAATATTTGAAAAAATTGTATTAACATCAAGTGTCCTCCACTACAAGTTTAAAAATATATATTTGAACTTGAGTGGATGAATAAAAAGTATTTTATTAACGACTGAAAAATTGAACAAGATATATAAATATACGAGGGTTGCTATTTATATTTCTGGCCTTGGCAACAGTAAGTGTTGCTAGGCGACCGCAGACGATTTTAATCGAAAGTTTGATATTTTTAAACATAAATTCAGCAAACGATTTACCATTATAGCTTTATTTGTGTTGTTGACAGTAAATTGAAAAGTTCTTCTCTGTCAAAAAATGGAATTGAATCGTGAACATTTCCGTGCCATTATTTTTCATAACTTTCGACGTGGATTGTCAAGACAAGAGTGCTTCGATGAACTTAATTCTTTATACAGCGATAAAGCGCCATCCTACAGCACTGTAAAAAATTGGTATAACGAATTTAATCGTGGTCGATGTTCGATCCAGGACGAATCCCGTGCAGGTCGTCCAAAATCCGTTGTTGTGCCAGAAAAGATCAATGCTGTGCGTGAACTGATAAAGCAAGATCGTCATGTGACATACCGTGAGATAGAGGCGTCTTTGGACATTAGTATGACTAGCATCAATAAAATATTGCATGAACATTTGAGCGTAAAAAAAATTTGTTCGCGTTGGATCCCGCATAATCTGACAAACGCTCAAAAAAAGGCTCGTGTCGATTGGTGCAAGGAAATGTTGGAAAAATACATTCAAGGTACATCAAAGGTTGTGTATAACATCTACACAGGTGACGAATCATGGCTCTATGCATATGAGCCGGAAACAAAACAGCAATCAACTGTATGGGTCTTCCAAGATGAGGCAAAACCAACAAAAGTTGTTCGAGGAAGAAGCACATCGAAACAAATGATTGCCTGTTTCTTCGGCATTAACGGTCATGTGGCAACAGTGGCGTTAGAGCAACGCAGGACGGTCAATTCTGAATGGTACACGACCATTTGTTTGCCAGAAGTCATCGGAGAAATTCGAAAAAAGCAGAAGAACAGGCGAATCATTCTTCATCATGACAATGCGAGCTCTCACACATCGACTCAAACAAAGGCATTTCTGACGGAGCGAAAGATCGAACTGATGGGTCATCCGCCGTACAGCCCTGATTTGGCACCCAATGACTTCTTCTTATTCCCACACATCAAAAATAAATTACGTGGACAACGATTTTCGACCCTCGAAGAAGCGGTTGATGCATTCAAAACGCATGTTTTGGAGTTACCTCAATCGGACTGGAAAAAGTGCTTTGAAAATTGGTTCAAACGCATGCAAAAGTGTATTGATCATCATGGAGAATATTTTGAAAAACAATAAAACCAATTTCGATCCTACATATTTGTTTTTTCATTATTAGGACAGAAATATAAATAGCAACCCTCGTAATACAGTAAATCTAAACATGAAAATATTAGTCATAACATTTCACTGGAAATATACTGTTGGGATTGCAAATTTTAATTCAAGTTATTTTCACTGTTATTGCTGACTTACAGTGAAGGGTAGAACAAAGCTTTATAAAGCTTTATTTGTGTAGATTTTTGGATTTGAATTTTCGTTTGTAAATAGTTGTATGACTGCTCATCCTAAAAAAGTAAAAAATTTTTGAATTTTGAAATTCTATCTCAGTATTGCAGAAAATATATTTCTGAACTACCAAAAGTGATAAGATTCATATAATCCTCATAAAATACTTGTATCAAACATGGAACCGGTTAAGATTTATTGTATTTTTGAAAGATATGAAAATCACAAAAGGCTGGGATACACCTTTTCTTATGGTGACAGACACTAAAGTGCGTGATGCGGTTAGAAACATTTATGGTAAAGACATGCATGCAGAATGTATTGAACATATATATAAAAAAGACATTTGGAATGTGGCTTCAAAAACTGAAAAGTATTTTAAAAAATGGATCGGGAAGGAGGGAGAGAGAGAGTAAATTGACTAACAATTTATTTAAAAAATTACAAATTAATATGGAAATTTTTTTCGAAGCAATGTCAGAGAATTAAACTGATTAAATAATTAAAAATCAAGTATTTTCCATTTATATCCTCTAAAAATGTATTTATCAGAAAAATCTAAATCTCTGTGCATGTGTGTTAACTGAAATACTTCTGAATTTAAATCAATTGATTTTGTTTTCATCTTACAATCATTCATTTTTTGCTTACACAGAAGAACATTGAAGGTTTTACAAACATCTTAACATCCCATCAATATGAAAGTTGTCCTTTTTTATCCACTCTTCCCAACTACAATCATTACGTAATTACTCATTAAATCACAGTAACCTTGTTTTGAAATATATTGAAATTTGAAGGCTTTGACCTTGGTATAAATCTTACTATTTCGAAATCATGAATAATGATTAAAATCGCATTCGTGCGAAGAGTGCGGATTGTTGGTTTTTTCCGAATCATTAATTGCATTTCTTCAATTTAAAATTACATTCGCCGATTACATTTCCATCAAGTTTTACAGCTCGGTATTCAATTACGTTTCCTGTTAAATAGATTCCGTATTGTATATAAAAACACTTAAGGATTTTTATCCTCTGATTATTCTGAATCTCTGGATTTATAACTCTGATAAGGAGAAAGAAGATTTATAAGAGCTTCGACACCAATAGATATCTTAAAAGTAACAGCTGTCAAATCAACCTGCTGCTCATGTACGAAGCAATTACGACTACCCAACAGCTGTTAAAAATAAATCGCAAATCGATTACTTAATAAGCACATAAATAAACAAATAACGAGCTCTTAATTACCTTCCTTGTAGAATTAAAACTTCATCAAGCGTTAATTTATCAGCATAACTATCCAACATCCACAATTAGTCCTTAATTGCCTCTGTTCCCTTTCTCCGTGACCGTTACCCCGGGCAATTAATGAACTCGCTGAGAAATACGGTCATTGGACGGGTGGGGTTAAGGGAGGTGGGACCTTCCCCTTGGAACTAAGTTTCGAATTTGACAATACCCAGGGGCCAGGTGACATCCTGCAGTTTCTAATGAAAGTATGTGTTCCAGTGAAACCATTTCACAAGTAGCAGTAAAGATGTCATGTATTTGTTGTTTTGACGGTTCCTTAATTATTAGTCTTTTGATGAGATGAGATGTCTCTGGTGAATTAGTTTGATTATGAAGGAAGAGCTCATAATTGTTAATAAGGCTTTGGTTATTCACATTGAAAATGATTTTAATTTTTGAAAAAGAAAAAAAAATCGCTGTAAAGGGGATTTTATTTTTTCATTATTGTTCAAGCAGTTTCCAGTTGTCTAGAGTACGTATTCGTCCGTATGTTTTTGATGATTATGCAGTTGTTGTGAATTTTTTTTTTACATTAAACTAAATTTCACTGGTTTCGTTAATGTTGCGTGAGTACTTTACAACAAGTTGGTGAAATTTGACAAACGTTATGTCATGAAAATGAATGACGAACACGAGTGACTAGACATCAAATGATTACGGCGATAAGGCAATTGATTTTACTAGCATTACAAAAGATCTCAGTTGTGAAGTAATAGGCGTTTTTCACAATATACACTGCTGGCCATTAAAATTGCAACACAGGGAAGGAATGATCAGACGAACGTCAAAATCACATGAAAGGAGGCAGAGGTTAGGATATGTAAATTATTAGCATTTCAGCACATTTAGACAACGCACAATGTTGTCTTTTCAAACGAGTCCCGAATCTGCGTGCAGTATTCTGAAGTCCATATATGTTATGTGTCTGGAGACTTCGAGGAGACCGCTCGTCACCTGCTTGCATTTAATATCGATATAGGAGCCCCGCACTTGATGTGATGGTTTGGGAAGCCATTGGATACACGACACGCATGTCTCCAGTTTGGATCGACGGTAATTTGAACGGTATATTTCTGATATCCTACATCCAGTGATTGCGCCATATCTTTGAGGCCTGCCAAACGCTATCTTCTAACAAGATAATGCAAGACCACATGTTGCACGTCGTGTTCTGGCCTTCCTCGATACTCAAGGTATTCGATTGTTGCCCTGGAAAGCAAGGTCTCCAGATCTGTCACCCATTGAAAACATCTGATCATGGGTTTCTGAGATACTGACCCGCCACATCTGTCCAGCTTATTCGGTTGATGAAGTGTGGAACAAGCTTGAAGCAGCATGGAATAAGTTGCCCGTTTCTGTCATCTAAGTCCAGTTCGACTTCACGTCTAACCGGGTAAGGGCCGTTTTAGCTGCCAGAAGTGGCAGTTGTTTCTACTAAAATCAAACACCAGTAAGTCCCCTAACTGCTTGCAAATTGATTCATTTTGTCTTCAGGTCGTACTGTTTACGTATAAGAAATATCTTTTTGTATTAACTTTCCTTCATGGTATTGCAATTTTAATGGCCGACAGTGTATTACACTTATAGTCCTTAAAATTCAGAAACATTAGAAAACAATCTTGGGGAAAATTCTTTATTTCCAGTATGCACATTGAATAGTAGTACAATATGATTCTAATGGAATAATTTCATGGAAATTCTTATAAATGGAATATCATATTCGAAAACAAATTACATTCCGTAAAGTAACAAGTGTAATTCCAAATAAACCACAAAATTGATATCGAATAGTCACAACCAGGAGCCTAAATTCATTCTCATCTTATTTTTCGTTTGCGTAAAAAAAAAAAATGTATGAAATCTCAAGCACAACTACAAAAAAGTAGAAAAAGAGGAAGTAATTTTCTCAATACTGTAAAAGAGAACAATCAAACGGACGTTTCTAACATTTTCTCAAGTAGTAAACTTCTATAATGATGACTATAGCAGCAGATAACTGGTATTACATTGCATTACATTATCTCTCAAATTTGATATACAGAATCTAGTTCATTTGATATTAACCTGAATCATACATCAAGGGCTTCTAAAATCTCGTATTTATACCTGTGGTTACAGTTATCTATTTTACAAAAAATAGCATAAATAAGATTACAAGAAACTATTTATCATCTCAATCAAATCGTTTGTAGCCCTCGAAGGTTTTCAATAACAATATACATATTGATATAACACAAACAGGACATGCATAATTTATTAGGCCCACTTTAATATCATACGATTTTAAAAAAAAAACTTCATGAGATAAATAGAATTAATTGCTATTTTTCCTTAAGAGACAGTACATAATTTGATTATATTCTATCAATTGTGAATAGCTGATAATATATTCATTGTGAGAGTGATTATTGATAGAATATAGATGTCACCCAAATTTCTAACCATTCATTGGTTTTTGATCGATTGTTTATTAACGTCACTCTGAGAAATAACTCGAGGGTTATTGGAACCATTTACTGGATTGGCCAGTGAAATCGTTGCTTGATTAACATATTCTTTTCAAATAATGAGTGGCTGAAGCCTCTTCTTGAGTACGATGCTTTTGTATTGAAAAGTTACATGAATTTCGATTGTACATCACCATTATTATTATATTTTCAACTCCTGGACAGTCGGAAAACATTTGGTCTGAGTTTGAATAACGAATTTAAGTTATTCAAGTCATAAATAGAAGTATTGTAGAAATTTAGCAATTTATAAGGTTCTGTTTTAAGTTATTAAGCATATCTTTTTCCTATTTCTCACAAATTTTTGTGATGAATGACATTAAAAAGGCTCCAGTAATTAAAATATACCCCTATGATACATTTTAAAATATCAAATTTGCTTGAATTTGTAATTTAAGTCCCCAAAATGTGTCAAATTTCATAAATTAATAAATAATAACGCTTTATATGCTAATTATTAGTTAATATCATACATAGCGTTCAACTAGAATATATAGCATGTATTCTAGAATATAGAATTATTCAACTTATTAATACATGAGATAAGCAAGCTTATGTAAGCCATGCACAAGTTCACCATTATGTGTTTTT
>BMAW01000497.1:0-13496 GCA_019974015.1 Nephila pilipes | reverse complement strand
TTCGTCTTGCGAAAGTGTAGGTGGATGCCCTGCGGTCTCCTAAATCAACATATCCCATGTGCTTGTGGTAATCTGCCACAATTTTTTGCTTGGAAGTGGTTAATTTTCTTTTTCTTTTCAGCAAAGGCACCATTAGATTTTTTTTGGGTTTCTATCAACAAAATTTTCTTCATCTAAATCTTTCATGAAATTCTCAATCTCTATTTCTGCGAGAAATTTCGGATTCATTCTAAAAATTCGAAGAAAAACAAGAAAATCCAATCGATCTTAGACAGCGAAAAATCATCCAATGGAGTATTTTTTCGAATTTGGTTGTTCTTGAGAGTCGCCAATGATAAGGAATTCGCGCACAACTGATAACGCTGGCGAAAAATATCCCCACCCAATTACGGACAATAGAAGCAAAGTCGTAAAAAGGGCAAGGGAAAGTTGTAAAAGGGTCTGCTGGAAAAAAAAGGGGGAAAGAACTGTCTATAGATAGCTTGGTACAAATTTTTTTAGGTAAATCATACATTTATAATAATAGATAATAAGGAAAGGCTTGTATGTGTTGTAAAATTTTTCAGTAAAAAATATTCAATAAAGGATAGATTAAATTGAAATTATAATTAAACTTTTTATGTGTTTATCACGTGTTTGTTTTGAATTTAATATATCGTAATTAATATACTTTATCATTATATAAAAAAAGTTGTTTTTAAAAACGTTGGTTTTTATCTCGAATTATTAGTTTTTTGTTTGAAAATATCCCTTTTCCGCCAAAAGCTCCAAATTTCCGCCTGCTGTCAACACCTCCTAAATACTAGAAGGCCTTCGCGCTGATTAGTGATGTTACAACTAGTTGGGTAACTCTCGTATATGCGCCTACGGTACTGTTTCCATGTGTTTTTTAACATACTTTACTCCATTCTTTATAATTAAACTAAACATTCATATACAGCAAATAAAAAAATATCAAAAAATTGTGTTTCATGTACATAGAGCATTTAAGTATAAATATAGTTTATTTTTTTTAAATAATAATCGCAAGTATGTGATCATCAATGTATTATTTACTTCAAACGTATTGCAATGAACATAAACACTTGCTACATTGCAACAAATAAGAATCTTTTATATTTTTTTTTGTTCTTATGAAAACAAAAAGTAAAATAAAAAATTAATCTTCTCTATTTTACTGTTAATTTATACATAAAACTATGCTAATTTCTTTATTATTATTATTTTCTTAGTTTTATTCAGAATAGTTTCAAAAAGAGAAATAAAATAAAAAATAGTTTTCAAAACAAAGAATGCTACACAAATTTAAAAACAATAATATTATTGGCATCATACACAATCGCAAAATAAAAAATTACGATTAAATTAATTTTAAAAGATACTTTTAAGTAAATCATACATATATAAGTATAGATACATACATAAAAATAAATATATATACATGGGTCCATACATAAAAATAAAGTAATTTATTCAGTTAATAAAGTATGTAGTTTTCTTTTATTTGTTTCAACTTTTTTAATATCATTTCCCCCGTACATTAGTTATGTAATGCATTAGAAATAGTTTTCAAAACAAAAAATACAACACAAATTTAAAAACAATAACTTTATTGGTATCAAACACAATCACAAAATAAAAAAAAATGCATTCAATAAATTTTAAAAAATATTTTTAGGTAAATCATAGATATATAATTATAGATAAATACATGAAAATAAATATATATATGCATCAAAAATTGGTCCATACAAAAAATAAAGCAAGTTATTTAGCTAATAAAGTATATGATTCTCTTTTCTTTGTTTCAACTTTTTTAATATCATTTTTTTCCTTACAGTAGTAATTTAATAATGCATTTGTAGAAGTGTGTATAATATGCTTTAAAACTAGCTCAGAAGCATGATCATTGTTCAAGGTTTATCATATAAAAAATTCATTTGAATTTATCAAGATAATCGATATATCTGAGGTAATTCGACATTAATTATTTTGTGTAAGGAACATATTTTTATAATCTTTTGAAAGAAGTTTCTGAACTGTTACATAGTTGTAGAATACTGATGAGACAATATCTGGGATAGGACACAATAAACTTCCTCTGTCTATGATACGCATTAAATGATGGTTAGAATTTAGTTCAAATTTTATTGAGAATAATTGATTTGGAGCAAAGGTCGCATTTTTACTTTTTAAGTTTTGTTCTTGCACAAACACCAGCTAAATATATTAAAACACGCAGATAAGGTTCAGCATCGCAAAAATCTTTTTCAGAAAGTGTTATATTAAAAAATCATGTAATATTAAAGATTCTAAATGACTTTCATAACACGAATATTCTAAATCAATGTTTTTTAACTTAAGCTGCCAAAAGTGTTCGAAATTAAAATTAGAGGTAAAAAATTTTGCATTCTTAGTTTAGCTTCCACTTCATAAAACTGTCGAACTGATATTGAATATTGAGAACCTGAAATTATCTTATATTTCTCAAAACTACTTTCTGCATCTGCTTGGATTCCCATGAAGAAAATATTAAAATTTTAATTCATTTATATACAATATTTTGACATTTCAAGTAAAGCATATGTTGTATGAATAAAAGCAAGACGTGTTTCTTTAATTAGGATTCCAATAGTACATTTTTTTTTCCTTCCATGAAACTAAGCAAATAAAATTTTGTATAAGAATTCACAACCTTTGTTATCTGGTGATAAAGTAATCGGTTGTTGATAAGGGTCAAGCAAATGTTGTCTTTTTAAAGTTGTTTTAACATTAACAATTTTCCACCTGCTACAAATTAAAGAAATAAAATTTGATGTTGTTTCATAACTTATTAGCTTATGTTGCTCTCCTAATTGTTGAAGCCCTTGAATAACAAAGTTATTGAATATCTTAAGCACAAGTTTCACATTTTGTTTTTCAAGATTTCAAGGACACAAAGCTTTTAAAATTAAACCATAAGCAAACTTTACAAAATTATTATTTTCGATATCATATCGTTACACACTTAAGTGTAGAGAAATTTGCTTCTAATAATGGAAACTTATTATGACCTTCAAAATCTGGAAAATAAAAACATTGCCCTGCATGTTTTTGTTTAATCCAATTGTTATGGATGTATTTGAATATGTGTTCTGAATCAATAACAAAAAATAAAGGATTAGAAGGAAGTTTGGAGAGAGGAATGACAACTCAAATGTCATCCTCGTCACTTGACCGAGGTTTAAAATTGCGAGGTCCATCGCTCACAGCCCTCGTGTTAATAAGCAAAAAATCAATCAAAGTATTTAATGAATTAAGGATTATTAATTTCTTATTTACATCAGTAATATTTGCTTATTCTTTGGAAACAGGCATCAATAAAAAAAAAGTATTTGTTTAAAATTCTAAACGAACTTTCTCTGGTACTGTGGTCTTACTCAGAAAGTGCTGTTCGTAGCATATGGAAAGAAATATTTTTATATTTTAATATAAAAAGAAACCTGAAAAGTTAAAAACAAAACAAAAGATAAAAGTTTCAAACCTGAAATAGATGCAAGCTTCCCTTTACTGTACGGAATTTGTTTTTTTAATAAATATATTATGATAATAATATATATTTTCCAAATTTAACTATTTAGGCAATAAAACGAAAATAAGTGAACTATAAAAATTTATACTGAACAATTTTTGTGTGTGGGGGGAGAGCTTTTTTATAATTAAATACGACAGAAAAAGATCTACGGATTTTCCTCAATTACTTATACTTCATTTCAGCTTGAATTTCTGCAAAAATGAGGAGTTACCCATAAGGTTTAAGTAAGTTTAATTTCGAAGGACAATTATGATTAATAGAATACATAGTTCAATCGCAATATGTCTATTTAGTAGAAATAAAATTTAAGTATAGTTAGTTTTGTTTTGACATGATAAAATAATATTCAAATTTTGTTTTACAACATTTATACTGATTAAATGTATTTATGTAAGCTGTTAAATAATAATCATTTTATTGATTGCTTTTATAAATTAAATTTGAATATCTTCGAAAATATTACATGGCAACATTTCAGAGTGCTATCTCTGATAATTGTCTGACAGCTCTTCTCATTCTTTTTATTGTTTTACATTTTTATTCACTATAATTTTTCCTCCATTATTTATTTCTTGTTATTTTTTACTATTATTATTTTTCCTTATAAAATAAATAAAGTTTACGTATTTAATCTTAAGCGCTTTTCATACTAAGAGAAAATAAACTTTAAATTCATACGCTCACATCCCCTTAAAAAAAAGAGAGAGAGAGAGAAAGAAAGAGAGAGACATAACTCAAGTAATAGACAAAATAAATCTTTGGCTCTTTCAACTTTACAACTGTGAAACTCCATAATGTTCTCCCCCCCATTACCCCAATTGACCTTTGTACTTCGTATTGAATACTTCTAGGCAGACTCATTTATCGCTCGAGCTGGATATTCCAGCCAACAAAACATGCCAAATACCTCGGAATACTCAGCGCCATCTATGGGTGTTATTCAGAATTTTTTAATTCACCGAAATCGCTCTTAACACGAAACTCTTTTAACCTGGAAAAGTATTTGGACCCCTCTTTTAATTTAAATGTTTTTTATTGTATCTTTATTTTACAAATTTGCATTTTCCCTAATGGAAATAGCTGCACATTTGATGTTATCTTTGTTACTGAACCACAGTAATGTTCATGTAGTGAAGTGTGAAAATCAGGAGGAAGTATTGGTTCAAGTTGTTCTCGTCACATAAAAATTATGAGGTGCATCTCGTGACTCCGCAATAGCTGAGTGGTGTTATGATCGTTAATTTTTTAACCTGCTATTTTTAAGGCTGTTCTCGGCTAATGTTAAAGAATAGGGCTCAAAGTTCGAACACATTTTCAGGTAGAAAAAATGCTTCAATACTAATATAAATTACTATGGATATAACAAATATAATTATTTACTAAATAGCGTTCTTAGAATGTTGATTTTTTTAAGAAAACTTGCAATATTTTGCCCTTATATAAAATTGATATTCAATTTTCTATGTTAAAGTATAGGAGACGAAATGTTCGAACACATTCTCTACAAGAAAAAAATTATTGATTCAATCAGAATTGAATGAGTTAGAAGTATACACATCTGTCTATCGAATAGCGTAGCCAGAATATAGTTTTATGTCGTTATTAATCAATTTTTTAAGGTTTCAAAGAAATTTTTGTTAATTATTGGCGTACTTCGGACTATCTGCAACAGATGGCGCCAGCATATTTTTTTCTGTAGTACGTACTCTTGGCGAGGAATGCTTAATTTTGGCGAACATTTACAGTTACTTTCTGAAATGAAATTGTAGCAACATGTAAATTGTGACTAATGGTAAATAATGGAGAAAGCCTTATGATTCACAGAAGTGTACGCGAACCTTACGAACTAACCACTTATAAACTCTCCGGTTTGGGAATATTTTGTGTGTGTTCATAAAAATTTATTTGTGTGCAATGGTAAATTTGTATTATTGGAAAGATGTTAAAAATATAAGTTTTGATTTAGTGAAGTAAAAGCACAGAAGAGAGAATCTGAATTAAATTAGTATTGAACTTTTCCGAAATAAATTAAAAGTTATATAAATTTTCTTTAACCTTTAAAAAATATAACAAAATGCAAATTATTATTTCGTGAAGCATAAAATGTGAAATTTTAATTTAGTCTCTAAGATGCACTGAATTAATTTGTTTATTCCAGCAAAAGTTACTTTTTTTTTTATTTAACTTAATTTTATTTATTTATTATTACTTTTCAAATCGAATTAAGCATCTCACAAAATTTAAGTCTTTAAACTTGCCTTTTCTAGGCAAATACAAAACACCAAGACATCCTTGTACTCTTTTTATTTCCCTTGGATTTTACCGTCTTCGATGAAGACGGGTGACGCACCCCCCGGATACCCCAGCGATTCTTCTCTATTTTTAACCGTCCTTTTTGTCAATCAATTTTTACCAAATGATTACTATAACAAATATTTCATTGACCATAAATGATTCATTCAGTAACAGGAGGGGGGGAAAGCTTCATTTAACTTATTTTTATGTAACTGGTGTACGAAAACAAATCACGTAAAATTGATCAATAATTAATCTATGCAATAATATTAATCAGTGTAGAACTTCACACTTTGTAATCGGTAACATTCGCCTTTTTTTTTTTATTATTATTATTGAAAATTAAAATCGGATATTTTCAATTTCCTAATCAAGTCCTCGAATAACTTTTTCACATAAGAAGCGCTATAGTTTGAGGGCAACACTGTTTACACATATTAGCTCAGATTTATAATTAATTCAACGAATATCTATTGCAGTTGAATTTAACAGAACAGTTATCTGTCATAAAACAGTATTACCATAGCAAAATTGAACTTTTTTTTTTTGGTTTATCAGATGGTTCCTCCCCCTCCCCCCTCATATTATAACTAAACATAAATATTTTTTATTTAAATTTTAAAAAAATTAAAGAAATTTTTTTTGATTGATTTGGAGCATTTGAAAGATTGAAAATTAGTTTTCTAAGAATGCAAATGATGTCTTAAATTCAAAAAAGCAAAGATACATAATTTTCAATTGTAGAAATCTTTCAAATATCACGATTTGTCTGAAATGCGATAGAGAAAATAAAACTGTTTTGATTCTCGCGCTTTTTGTCCCTTCCGCTAACTTTTTGGGTTACATTGACGTTATTTGATTTAAGAACCTCGCATTGTGTATAAACCGTGTCTTATGGAAACCAACATATTGTTGGAGATCGAATGTTAGTAATATAAGAGAATGTATGATTTTGGTGTAGGAAAGTTACGTGATCATCAAAAAGCTGACATTTTTCACAGACTCTGTTTATAAATATTAATTTCGACTCAGATCCAATTTTATTGTTATTGAGATAAGTTTAAATTTCAGTTATAATCTTGGGTTCGATCACAAGATAATATCCTATCGACGTTCATAGTAATTTTTGTCATTCATAGAATACGAAAGAAACTATTTTGATTTTTCTTAACTAATTCTTTCTTTGATGAACATTCATTGAGTTCCGATGACTTAGATCCTAAGTAACGATGCAGTAGATGTCACAAAGGCGTCCATCATTACCCACCCTGGATTCGGATCCGGAATAACAATTCTACCGATTCAATTTTTCCGATAGTCTTAGCAAAAATAAGTAACATGAAGGAACATGAAAAATAAGTAACTACAAAAAATAAGTCTATTGGATGTAAATTTTAGAGAAACGAAATATATATATTTCGTTGAAATTATTTCCTTCCTTATTCATTATATGCTCACATAAATTACTGGTCGTTGTAGCCGAAAGGTCATGACACTTTTTTCATCGAGGCATGGATTCGAGTCCTCATTTCGTTGAAAACCGCCATTTAGAGGAGTTGATGTACGTTACATCTGTAGAGGCTCCAAATTATCCCGTTGGTGTGGTGTAGAAGTATGGAGAGTAGAATTTCAGATCGCAAGTGTGCTCCTGGTCCCTTGACTGGAATTCAAAATTGTGAGGTGCGTCGCCAGTATTCATCGTGTTGCTTTTAAGTGCGAAGTTAATAACACAATCTTTTATAACAGGGATGCCAGTTGCACTATCTTTAGGAGCCACATTTTAAAAAAGAAATATTTGAAAGAGCCTTTTGTTCAATGTTGTCATATGGATATTGCAAAATTTCCCTACATGATGCTGCATTTTCCTCCAAATGATACTATTTTGTAATTTTTTCCTCGAAGTCAAGAGACGTTTATGGCACAAGAGTCAAATATGGCTATGCTAAGCCAAACAATGTGTATTTGTGATAAAAGTATATATATATATATATATATACTATTTTTGCATTTGGTATCAAAATAATTTCATTTATACATAATTCATACACATTCTTATGAAAACCGCTTCGAGAATATGTAAACGTTATTGGAATATAATATCCATCACTTTTTGCTTCTAATTGCTTCCTCTACTTCAGATGGCTCTCTCAAAGGCATCTTTTGAACATTAAGGGAAAAGATAATTGGTTGACAAGAAAAAGAATTGAACATGTAGCTTAAAAAAATCTTGAAGCCTGCCCGTGTGACAATGTATCTTAATCATTTTATACTGATATTTTAAAATTTTTATATGCATTTGATAACAAAATAATTTCTTTTTATGCAGTAATCCATAGAATATTAGTATAATTATACATAAGTAACACATACAGTTCTTATGGAATCCTGTTCAAGAATATGTAAACTTTATCATATAATAATGTCAGTCACTTTTTTTATTTTTTATTTTTAATTGCTTCTACTTCAGATGGCTCTCTGAAAGACATCTTCCGAAGCGCTCATCCATCAATAATTGACGGTAAAATACATTTAAAATAAAATTTTGTTAACTTTGGAATTAGGGCTTTCCAAAATTCCTTGTTTCACTGTATGCGCAATTTTAACCTTTAGAACTCGGCTGATTCTATGTCAAAATATCCGTTCCATTCCGCGCTTTTAGGTTTGAGGGAAAATTTTCTTCCCCCCACTAGGAAGTTTGAGTTCACCACAGTTTTCTAGTTACAAAGGGGAGATACTAAGGGTTGCAGATTTTTAGTCAGTAAGCATTGACGAGAAAGAAAGATCCTAATATTTGGCGCCGTATCATATCATAATAAATTTTTATGAATTCCTGGTTAACATTATAATTAAGTGACTTACCAACTTTCAAATGTATATTTATCATAACTTATAATCGTGTAATGCGTAAATTAACATTTTCAAACAAAACAAATAACAAAGAAAGCGACTGCTATACCATATTACTAAAGATATTTTCTAAAAGCAAGTACGTTAAAACAATATTAAATTAATAGCTTCTGTAATCTCATGACTATACTCTTTGAGAACGCGATAGTTCAATCATAAACTCGTAAATTTATTCGGTGCTTGCTTATATATATATATATATATATATATATATATATATATAGGTGTGTAATCTCATGGATTAGTGTGCAGACTTTATCTGTGGTCTTATTTTTGCAATTTACCTATTTAAATGCAACATTGACCCCATTTAATAAAAATAATACCTCATGTTTTCAAAATTATTCGACGAAATATGTAAAAGAAGGAAAAATTAAAGAACAATATGTTGAACATTAGTACTAAACATTTTATTTTTTAAATTAACGCCCTTTTAATGCACAAAAAAAAAATCAATGTACTCCAAATATTTTGATTTGGCATTTTAATATCATCGCATTTTGAAACATTAGGAAGGTTACTGGTGTCGAACTTCATAAATTTGAACGATGGTCAAGCAATGAGGACAGCATCCACTCACCAAACTTCCACACCACACCAACATCAAGACTTAGAATCTAGACAGGCTTAACAGCCGGTTTTCATTTGAACAGGATTCGAACTCACAATTCCATCCCTGCTACGAGTTTGCGACCTCACTCGTCAGCTGGCGTGGCCCTTTTGTAATTAAATATTATCAAAAGTGAGATTTAAGAAATAACTTTTAACTTAATTGAACATGTTTCAAAGCTGCTGAGTAAATCTTAAGTACGTCAAATTAAGGCAAAACCTTCAGCTAATTCATGCATTCCAATGAAAATAATGTGTAACACTTTTTTTTATATCAAACATTTCTGTGAATCTTTAATCTTTAAAGAAAAAAAAAGTAAAAATTTGTTTTTTTTAAATATCTTTTTTGTATTCAAGTGAAGCGTATATCTTAAATTGAAAAGTTCTTGTAACAATGCTTTTCAATTGTCTGTTTTAAAAATGTGAAGTGAATTCTACTTTTTCATATTTTAGGATTTTAAAAGAGATTTTTTTGTTTTTGTTTTTTCCTTTTCTTTTTATTAAAAATGTATCAGTTTTAATCTTTTTTATTCTAGTCTTTTTTTTTTTTTTTATTGCTTTTTGTGTTAAGAGATTTTTAAATAAATTGTGTGTTATTCTTCGAAACAGTTCTGGTCAATACAAAGAGGCAAACTGCATGCCTTACAGATAATA
The DNA here is from genome assembly GCA_019974015.1 of Nephila pilipes. NCBI lineage: Eukaryota > Metazoa > Arthropoda > Arachnida > Araneae > Nephilidae > Nephila > Nephila pilipes. The sequence goes on along the minus strand of BMAW01000497.1, from coordinate 3,457 downwards.
GTTCTTTTTTTTTTTGTATATTCTTTTTCGCATACTATGTGTACTTTCTTCTTTTCTTTTCGTCAATTGGCCAATGAGAAAATTTACTATCATTTGTCTTCATTTTTTTATTACTGAAGGCTCTGCAATTTTATAATTTAATTTTCCTATCAGAGATGTTATTAAATTCATTCTAAATTCTTTTAAATTGAGTTTTTAACTTAGTTTGGCGCTACTTAAATATCAGAAACACAACAACATGGATGAGGCTAAATAATAATTTTTTGTCAATTTCCTAGTTCGTCTTGCGAAAGTGTAGGTGGATGCCCTGCGGTCTCCTAAATCAACATATCCCATGTGCTTGTGGTAATCTGCCACAATTTTTTGCTTGGAAGTGGTTAATTTTCTTTTTCTTTTCAGCAAAGGCACCATTAGATTTTTTTTGGGTTTCTATCAACAAAATTTTCTTCATCTAAATCTTTCATGAAATTCTCAATCTCTATTTCTGCGAGAAATTTCGGATTCATTCTAAAAATTCGAAGAAAAACAAGAAAATCCAATCGATCTTAGACAGCGAAAAATCATCCAATGGAGTATTTTTTCGAATTTGGTTGTTCTTGAGAGTCGCCAATGATAAGGAATTCGCGCACAACTGATAACGCTGGCGAAAAATATCCCCACCCAATTACGGACAATAGAAGCAAAGTCGTAAAAAGGGCAAGGGAAAGTTGTAAAAGGGTCTGCTGGAAAAAAAAGGGGGAAAGAACTGTCTATAGATAGCTTGGTACAAATTTTTTTAGGTAAATCATACATTTATAATAATAGATAATAAGGAAAGGCTTGTATGTGTTGTAAAATTTTTCAGTAAAAAATATTCAATAAAGGATAGATTAAATTGAAATTATAATTAAACTTTTTATGTGTTTATCACGTGTTTGTTTTGAATTTAATATATCGTAATTAATATACTTTATCATTATATAAAAAAAGTTGTTTTTAAAAACGTTGGTTTTTATCTCGAATTATTAGTTTTTTGTTTGAAAATATCCCTTTTCCGCCAAAAGCTCCAAATTTCCGCCTGCTGTCAACACCTCCTAAATACTAGAAGGCCTTCGCGCTGATTAGTGATGTTACAACTAGTTGGGTAACTCTCGTATATGCGCCTACGGTACTGTTTCCATGTGTTTTTTAACATACTTTACTCCATTCTTTATAATTAAACTAAACATTCATATACAGCAAATAAAAAAATATCAAAAAATTGTGTTTCATGTACATAGAGCATTTAAGTATAAATATAGTTTATTTTTTTTAAATAATAATCGCAAGTATGTGATCATCAATGTATTATTTACTTCAAACGTATTGCAATGAACATAAACACTTGCTACATTGCAACAAATAAGAATCTTTTATATTTTTTTTTGTTCTTATGAAAACAAAAAGTAAAATAAAAAATTAATCTTCTCTATTTTACTGTTAATTTATACATAAAACTATGCTAATTTCTTTATTATTATTATTTTCTTAGTTTTATTCAGAATAGTTTCAAAAAGAGAAATAAAATAAAAAATAGTTTTCAAAACAAAGAATGCTACACAAATTTAAAAACAATAATATTATTGGCATCATACACAATCGCAAAATAAAAAATTACGATTAAATTAATTTTAAAAGATACTTTTAAGTAAATCATACATATATAAGTATAGATACATACATAAAAATAAATATATATACATGGGTCCATACATAAAAATAAAGTAATTTATTCAGTTAATAAAGTATGTAGTTTTCTTTTATTTGTTTCAACTTTTTTAATATCATTTCCCCCGTACATTAGTTATGTAATGCATTAGAAATAGTTTTCAAAACAAAAAATACAACACAAATTTAAAAACAATAACTTTATTGGTATCAAACACAATCACAAAATAAAAAAAAATGCATTCAATAAATTTTAAAAAATATTTTTAGGTAAATCATAGATATATAATTATAGATAAATACATGAAAATAAATATATATATGCATCAAAAATTGGTCCATACAAAAAATAAAGCAAGTTATTTAGCTAATAAAGTATATGATTCTCTTTTCTTTGTTTCAACTTTTTTAATATCATTTTTTTCCTTACAGTAGTAATTTAATAATGCATTTGTAGAAGTGTGTATAATATGCTTTAAAACTAGCTCAGAAGCATGATCATTGTTCAAGGTTTATCATATAAAAAATTCATTTGAATTTATCAAGATAATCGATATATCTGAGGTAATTCGACATTAATTATTTTGTGTAAGGAACATATTTTTATAATCTTTTGAAAGAAGTTTCTGAACTGTTACATAGTTGTAGAATACTGATGAGACAATATCTGGGATAGGACACAATAAACTTCCTCTGTCTATGATACGCATTAAATGATGGTTAGAATTTAGTTCAAATTTTATTGAGAATAATTGATTTGGAGCAAAGGTCGCATTTTTACTTTTTAAGTTTTGTTCTTGCACAAACACCAGCTAAATATATTAAAACACGCAGATAAGGTTCAGCATCGCAAAAATCTTTTTCAGAAAGTGTTATATTAAAAAATCATGTAATATTAAAGATTCTAAATGACTTTCATAACACGAATATTCTAAATCAATGTTTTTTAACTTAAGCTGCCAAAAGTGTTCGAAATTAAAATTAGAGGTAAAAAATTTTGCATTCTTAGTTTAGCTTCCACTTCATAAAACTGTCGAACTGATATTGAATATTGAGAACCTGAAATTATCTTATATTTCTCAAAACTACTTTCTGCATCTGCTTGGATTCCCATGAAGAAAATATTAAAATTTTAATTCATTTATATACAATATTTTGACATTTCAAGTAAAGCATATGTTGTATGAATAAAAGCAAGACGTGTTTCTTTAATTAGGATTCCAATAGTACATTTTTTTTTCCTTCCATGAAACTAAGCAAATAAAATTTTGTATAAGAATTCACAACCTTTGTTATCTGGTGATAAAGTAATCGGTTGTTGATAAGGGTCAAGCAAATGTTGTCTTTTTAAAGTTGTTTTAACATTAACAATTTTCCACCTGCTACAAATTAAAGAAATAAAATTTGATGTTGTTTCATAACTTATTAGCTTATGTTGCTCTCCTAATTGTTGAAGCCCTTGAATAACAAAGTTATTGAATATCTTAAGCACAAGTTTCACATTTTGTTTTTCAAGATTTCAAGGACACAAAGCTTTTAAAATTAAACCATAAGCAAACTTTACAAAATTATTATTTTCGATATCATATCGTTACACACTTAAGTGTAGAGAAATTTGCTTCTAATAATGGAAACTTATTATGACCTTCAAAATCTGGAAAATAAAAACATTGCCCTGCATGTTTTTGTTTAATCCAATTGTTATGGATGTATTTGAATATGTGTTCTGAATCAATAACAAAAAATAAAGGATTAGAAGGAAGTTTGGAGA
>BMAW01000495.1:225642-253496 GCA_019974015.1 Nephila pilipes | reverse complement strand
AATTTTTATTATTACTATACAATAAGTTTTTCATCAAAGAAACAATATAACACGTGTATTACAATTTAGTAGTTATGTGTTTCAATAACATGAATTAAATACATATTATATATGAATTAAAAGCATCAATTGTCGGTAGGAATTTCATAAAAAATTAGGGCTTGCTTATGCCCTAAATAGATAATTAACGAAAATCATACAAGTAAGTTTATGCAAAAAGATTTTGTTTCACTTGCTCATTGAACTACAAAATATGCGAGGTAAACTAAAAAAATACTGTTTTAAATTACTTTGAGTAAATAATATTTAATTCAAAGCAATGTAATCTATTATATAATCGGAAGAAAAATATACAATGTGAAATAAGTTTCCTAGACTTAAATGTTTAGTTTTTCTGTTTAAATCAGATTAAGTCTTCACTTCCACCTGGGGAGTAGATTTCTGCACATTTATCCATATTGGCTAACCTTCTTCAAAGAACATACTTCGCCTGCTTTGCGGGTCTTCACTGTTTGATATTGGTGCTTTACGAAACAATTAGTCAACACACGAGTCAAACAACCAATCCTCGATATATAGCATTGCATTTTATGCATTTTTCAAATCGATCGAGGGCTCAAATCATGGCCTTATTTTTCATCCACATTGTTTCTATTTTTACAACGTTTTTCTGTATTTCACTTGGTGTGTGTGTGTCATCAAATTTTCGATCGTTAATTTAACAAATTTTCCATTAAGCTAGAGCTCTGAAACTTTGGAATCGTTCTTACTCGCCTAATAATACAATATTTAGACATTTGCGACCAGTTTTAACTAATATTTCAAAAAAATTTCAATAATGCACTTTTTAGTAATGTGGTGCCATCTATGGAAGATATATTAAATTGCGCAGAGAGAGTGATCTTAAAGACGATAGAGAGATGAGGGTTTTTAAAACGTTTTTATGTATTTCACTTGGTGTATGTGTGTCATCAAATTTTCGATCGTTAATTTAACCAACTTTCCATCAAGCTAGAACTTTGAAACCTTGGGAATCGTTCTTACTCTCCTAACAGTGCAATGTTTAGACATTTGCGACAAGTTTTAACTAATATTTCAATATTTTTTTTAATAAACTTATCCACCATATAAAAACGTTGGTTTTTATCTCGAATTATTTCGCTATAATTTCGATTTACTTCTTAAAAACTTTTTTTTTTTTTTTTCTCACAAATTTTTTTTTTTTTTTTTTTTTTTTTTTTTTAAAGCATTCTTCAGATTTTTTCTTAATATTGTTGAAGCAGTATTTTGTATACTTTGAGGACTAGCTCTCCAACGAAACGTCGCCATCTTACGATTCTTGCACCATTTAATGGAAACTCGGTGACGTGCGTCTGCCCTGAAATTTGCATAATCTTCTGGTCACTCCTTTTAGGTGTACTCCTTTTGGCATTTTCAGTATCGTGAAGTGAATATACATCACACACAAAGGGTATTAAGAAAATTTTACAATATGACGCAACAATGAATCACGAGAGACTAGTTGTTGCTGCGTGCTGAAACCTGTTCGTACTTGCACAGAAGCCGCAGCATTACGTCTGTGGGCTCAGTTATTCATTAGCAGTGAAAGTTTGAAATGTTTGCTATGGCATCGTTGTCACGAAATAAGATACGCAGTTTTGCAGTATAACTTCGCGAATGGCTCAAAAGTAGACAAGATGCTAGAAAAAATTACTCTTGCACTAGGTGATAATTGTTCACATCGTATGACTGCAGTCCGGTGGTACAGAGAATTCCAAAGAGAAACTGTTACTCTGGAGGACGCTGAGAAGGCAGGAATGCTTCGCACGTCAGTTACAGAGGAAAATGCTACCGCTGTGAGGAAAATACTTGACTAAGACAGGAGAGTGACCTACCAGCAGGGAGAGGATACCTTAGGCCTAAATGCACCAACAATTCATTCGATTCGATTTTGTATGATGATTTGCTTGTGAAAAAAGGGGGGGGAGGGAGTCTCCAGCGACTGCATAGTTTGACTGAAGAACAGATGACAGTGACGAGTGACTTGGTGCCAGTTGATGCTAAAAATGTTTCTTAAGAGACAATTTAGATATGTGAGCAACATCGTGATAGGTGAAGAGATTAGGCTGTTCTATTATGATTCACTGACCGACTCAAAACAAAGTTTGGGTCTGTGATGATGAGGACACACCCGTAGCTGTCAGAAAATCCCTGATCAGTAAAGAAGAAATAGATAGCTGTATTTTACAACGTGTTGTTTTGAGCACACAGAAGACAGTCACAACTAAGTGGTACATTTAACGTTGCTTGCCTAAAGTCATCTAATCTATGAAGAACTTGCGGTTAAAGTCAAGAAGGGACTCCTGGTGCCTCCATCATGACAACGCTCCAGCTCACCAAGCCAATGTTTGCTCCAAATATTCGACTACTACGAGACAGAAACTTCTAGAATGTTTAAACTGTAATTCGCATTCAAAGAATAAATCAAAAATTCCTACCTGTCAGACGGTGGTCATCATCATCAGGTTAAGATGTTGAATTTCGAATAAATCCACTCATACACAAATAAAGGCAATCGATCTAATGACATCAATTTCTTTAAGTAACGTTAAGATGTCACAACACAACAAACATTAACTATAAGTAAATATCCTAATTCGCATGCATATCAAATTCTCTAACATAGTTCGCTTTCAACATCTTCCTACTCTCACTTACTCGGAACTAACACAACTTTTTTTTTTCTTTTTCACATTTGGCACCTAGCGCCCTCTATCGTTAGTGTCAACAGCATATTTATATCTTTCCGGTCAGGTGTGACGTCACATAGGAAAATTCACGAAAAGTCCGCAACTTTCTTCCCAAACAATTTTTCGTCTCTATTCTTGCACCTTCAAGATCTTTCCATTTGTCGCCAAGTTTCTTGCCACCAAATGGTTGTCAAATCCGTCGTCAAGGTGAAAGGGTCAATTGCTTAACCCTTTGAGGGGCGGTATATACAAAGCATTAAATTTTAGTTAAAATTCCTCTAATATAAATTAATAATGTTAAAAGGACACAATATCAAGCGGTAAAATTCATTTTTATTTATTTCTTGAGTTTTAAGACCCGGTATATATATTATAATAAACCACCACCCATGTAGGACATCTTATTTGTACACTCGTTGTTTCGTATTCCTTCGAAGAAATAATAAATACTTTCAGACAAAAAGTGTATTATTTTAGTTAATTTGAGAAATATTAGGATCACAAAACCCTTTTTTTAAAAAAATGAGAATTTTATGGTGTATATTTATTTCTATCAGTGATAATTTGTGCGAAAATGTGTTAATTAATTTACGTATAACTTTTTTATGCATATATGATTTTCATAATTTAATGATAAACCTATATTACAAACTTAAAAACCAATTTTAGTAGAAATGCATATACAGTTTTATTTAAAATAAGGCATATTTTTATTGCATATACTGTAAAGAAATTTTCTTTCTCACTTGTTTCTAAAGGTAACTCCGATCCATCAGATGAGAGCTCTTTAAACAAAACAAGATTTTTTCCAATCGGAAATCCCCATGTAGGCATTCTTTTAAAAATATTTTTTTAGAAATATATATTTGTTAAAATTAATTAAAACTAGATTATAACACTACTATAAATAAATAAAATTAAGAATGAGCATAGATCCGTAAGAGTTCAAAAACCAACCGTCCACACTATTTGTTCGAATTCGAAACATACCCTCTCACATATGTGATGGACAGATATGTCAAAAAAAAGAAGAAAAGGTCAGCCCTCCTTATTCTGAAGTATTTATGGGATGTACGCTGAGAGTTCTGTTCTTCTTACAAAGCGGGTAACTCTTTGCAGTATTGTATATTTTGTAATACCTTTCTTCAGTGACTTACATCTTAGTTTACTTATATTTTTTGATAAAGTTCACCGCTGGAGGCAATGAACCCCTACTATCGTCCTTCAATTGCCGGCAGCTTATCGTCTATTTTTATCTCATGCTAACACTATATATCAATTATCGTTTGCAAGTCTCATGTCTATCAACAACAACAAGTCCCTAATCTTCTTTCTCCAGTCAGTTCTATCTTAGACGCCTTCGAAGACTCTCTCTCTCTCCGTCTTCGCTTTGTTAGATTTTTTTTTGCAATAGATTTAGTTTCGAGAAATCCTTTTTTTCCCCTGCGCTTTTGTTTGTTGTCTTTTCGTGGGCACGCACAGCATCAATAAATTTTTACTAGCAATCTAGAGGGCTATTGTTTTAGGTGAAGCATTTTGGCATACCAGTTCAATTTTTTTATCGATTGCTTCATTTTTAATTACAGTTGTCTTAAATATGTTCCATTTTATAACTTTTCGTTTGCTTTAGTTTTAATTGCATGTAGCTGATATATATTCAATTTAATAATTTATCATTAGTTTTAATTTTAATTACATTTATCTTAAATATATTCAATTTAATAATTTATTGTTTGTTTTATTTTTAATTACATTTGTCTTAAATATATTCAATTTAATAATTTATCGTTTCCTTTAATTTTACTATCGGAAAAGTTTACTATTGTTCCATTTCTCTATATTTCATCGTTTACTTTTCATTCTTCTATTTAACTGAGTAATTTAATAACAATAATAAAAAAAAAAAGCGCACCTTAGATGGTTAAATATGTTCTTTGCAAAACTTTGCAATAGAACTTTTTTTTTCCCCTGATTTAAATTTCTTTTCTTCAGAGAATAAGTCTGATTTTTGCATCACTGACACTTTATAACATATTTACGACCTCTACATTTCACTGAAATAAAGTGAACCGTCACATATCATTCTGATTCGAAAATTTTAGTTTTCCCATCTGTTGCTCTCTAACCCTATGTGTGGGCGGTGGTATAAATTTTATTCCACTTGGTATGAAGTATGAAACGAATACTTTATATATTTTGTTTTGAGAATAATTAGCAATATTTACATAAAGTTTCAAACATGTAGATTGATCAGCTGATGAAATTAAAATTTTCAATTCATTTCAGAAGCATTTCTGTAAGGGATAAAACAATCACTTGTTAGGATTCAATTTTCTTATCACTTGTTAGGAACAGTAGATTCAAAGCCATATTTTTTATAATCATTCTGCATGGTTGCGTCATCTCATTTAAGTAATTAAAACTATAAGCTACCATTTGAAGATAAATATGTGGGACAAAACGTATTTTACGGAGATTTCTAGGGTGCTAAAAATGTGGTATAAAAATATACCACCGCCTCCGAAAGGGTTAAATTCTCTTTTGCTGACTGGTGACACCTCAGTCAATCTACCTTTTCCGTTATAAGAGAAGCGTTGCAGGGAAGCTTCACCTCACGTTCATAACAGTAATGCAAGCACCGTAATAGATAGAATTAAAAATGAAACCATACCTAAAGAAAAGAAAATAAAAGTTCTCACATTTTATATCTAAAGTTATTCTAAAAATTTCGTAGAAAAAGAATATGGTAAACAAATGACGAGAACGAAAAAAAGGCTTTAAAAATTCATATTAAAACGTAAATAATTTTAATTAATCAATTCACCAGAAAATTCAAATTATGATGAAAGGAGAAATATTTTTAACAGGCAAACGATCTTTTTAAAATTTCCAAGACTCACGCATGTCACTTATATTTCATATATAAACCTTAATGTAAATTCAGTTTTCAAAAAAAAATTTAACAATCCTCATACTAAACACATTTTTCATTGTTTTTTAAATAGTAGTTAGGAATGCTTCAAAAAAAGCACAATATTCATTTCAGGTATTCGGAAAAGGGCTTTTTTTTTTACTTATAGAATAAAAGGTGAGTCTATTAAATAGCAAGACTGCAATTACTACAAAAATATACGCATGCGTCAAACGCCAGCAACCGCAACTGTTTAGAGTGAAGCCTTAACTTTCGTATGCAGTGCCTCTCGTTTCTGAAAGTAAGTCCATATAGCCGTAGTCTTCATTCGCAAGAGTTATTTTTTTTGTTGTTGTTCTTGCTTCGCCGGAAAAATTATGTGAGCGATGAATTCTTGTGAAATTTCACATAAAACTTGGAAAAACTGCTATTGAAACTTACAATTTATTGAAAGAAGTATATGACAATGAATGTTTATCTCGTGCACGCGTTGTTGAGTAGTTTAAGCATTTTCAAGATGGTCGAGAAGACGTTGAAGATTATTCACGCCCGGGTCACCTTTCCACATCAAAAACGGATGACAATATCGAAAAAATCGGTAGTCTAATTCAATCTGACCGTCTGTTAAGTATTCGTGCGATTGCTGTGACAATAAGAATTAACAAAGAATTCACATGGTAAATTTTACATAACAATTTTAACATGCAGTAAGTGCGAGCCTAAATGGTGCCTAATATTCTCACGTTTGAACAACAAACTCGCAAAAATGTTTGTACAGATACTTTGAATGTCATTCAGTTTTTTTTTTTTAGTTTAGTTTTATATTAACGTCGCACTAGAAGCAACACGAAGGCTATTGGCGACGGACCTCGTAATTTTGAACCACGGTCAAGTGCCGAGGACGACACCTGAGCTGGAGCCCCCTCTCCTAACATCCACACCACGCCAACGGGAGGACTTTGGATGTCATTCAAAATGACCCAAACTTACTGGGAAGGATCATTTCGTGTGGCGAATCGTGATTTTTTGCTCATGAATAGGCGGATACACTAGCGAAATCAAGTAGTGGACTGGATTGCCATAGAAGCAATCATTGTATACCTATACCAAAACAGAACTATGAAAAAAAGATATAAGAATTTTTGTTGCAGTACACACAATGAAATATTAAGGAAAATCAAAACATTAGTATTGCAATTTCAATCGCGTGGGTGTAACGAGTGAAATCAGTCCAACTAGGATGACACTTGATTCACAAATATTCAGGACAAGACTAAACACAAGCAGTAAAATTTGGACAGATTAGTAGCACAAACAGGAAACACAGCACTTGATAGGTTAGCGACACATATACAAAGCAGCAATTCCAATAGCAGTCACAAGATTTCAAAAACGTTCAGCCCACCAGTTCGCTCTACGGACAAATGTTTGCGGTAATACTCTGCACTTCAGAGGCAGACACATTCACTCGGACAATTGTGTCGCGCAGAGAAGCAACACGAGAGCTATTGGCGAAGGACCTCGTGATTTTGAACCTCGATCAAGAGATGAGGACGACACCTGAGCTGGCACTTGGGACCATTTTTGGATAGATTTTATATGCATCAACCTCACAACACGGGGGGGTCTTTAGTGGCATCAGGGATTGAACCCACGACTCGACGAAAACCACTGGCCACGAGTCCATGCCCATGACCACTAGGCCATCCACTCAGCCAATGCAGACCGCTTCCAAATGCAGACTACAACGAATTCGCATATCTCCGTATTTATAGCACTCTGGCTAGGTGTGACATCCCAGAGAAAATTCCGTAACTTTCCACCCAGTCAAGATTCCAGCACTTTCTGAATTCTTCGCAAAAATAGTCACTAAATTCGTCGCCTAGATCATAAAGTAAACTTTCTTCGGTTGGCTCTATAAATGTCTATTCTCCTTAAAAGAGAATCGTTGCAAGTAAGCTCAGGTTCGATGCGCGTGACTGTATTAAATCAGATTGAATCAATTATATTTACGATTTAAGGTTGCCACATTAGTACCCTTAGCGGTTCAATTTTGTCGACGCAGTTAACTCACAAATTTCTTACTTTATGCATGCAGCGCATGAGATTAATTCTATTTAATGATTATAATTTAGTATTTAAAAAAATGTACACTGATTGAAGGAAAAATAATTCGAGATAAAAAAAAAACGTTTTTATATGGTAGCATTTTCGTACTAGGCACTTTATTATAATTTTCGTACTCATTGCATTTTTATATCATTTTCGTACTCGGCAAGTAATTATAAAATATCCTTATCATTTTCGTTAATATCTCCAACCTATATTGTTGTAAAATAATTGGCCACGTAGTCCGTGTCATATTTGGTAAGTTTAAAGGTATTTTCAATTCTGAATTTTCATTAAACCTCAAATTTATTTTTCAGATTGATTAAAAAAAAATTATTGAAATACGAGTTAAAACTTGTAGCAAATGTCTAAATTTAGTTTTTTTTTTTTTTTTAGTTTTTATTAACGTCGCACTAGAAGCAACACGAGGGCTATCGGCGACGGACCTCGTAATTTTGAACCTCGGTCAAGTGACGAGGAGTACACCTGAGCTGACACCCTCCTCTCCTAACATCCACAACATGCCAACGGAAGGACTTTAGGCCCCGACTACATGGCGGGTCTTATACGGCTAAGGATCGAACCCGCGACTGAACGAAAACCGTCGACCACGAATCCGAAGCCATGACCACTAGGCTACCAAGACCACGCAAATGTCTAAATATTGCATTGTTAGGCGAGTAGCTCTAGCTCATAGAGATTCATAGCTCTAGCTTGATGGAAAGTTGGTTAAATTAATGATCGAAAATTTAATGACACACACCAAGTGAAATACATAAAAACGTGTTAGGAATGCAGTTTAACGTAACCACTTGGCGACAGGAATTGTTTGGCGATATTTTGCCCAATGTGGCTACCATGCTTTCTCTCCACTGAGGTGGCTTTAGCCGTGGCAACCCTTTCGAATAAGGCTTCAGGCTCCGCCATAAAAATCGCCAAATTTGGCGATTTTTCAAATCTCGCCAAGTGGTTACGCTAAACTGCATATATCACCGGTAAGAAACGAATTTTTTGAACATGCGTTTTTCATATTTTGCGTAACATAATTTTTGTATACCTTAAATTTTAAGACCAAAAGGGAATATTAAGTCAAATTGAATTTATTCAATAATTAGTTTTAATAATTTATTTTATTATTTGACGTTTATTAAATTTATTATCTAAAAAATTAAAATTGAAAATTTATTTTTCATTAATTTTTTAACAGAATATTTATTTACAAAAGAGAGTTTAAGCAATGACTTCTTCCCCTCAGTGAAGGATTTGGCAACTTGGCGAGAAACTTGGCTTAAATTAATTATATAAATAATTAGTTTCAATCAATTAATTTTTAAGTATTACAATTAAATTATTGTATTGTCATCCAAAACAATTGTGTATACAAAATTTCAGCTCAATTGACCGCTTTAAAATGTGAAAAAAAAAAGCTCTTAAAGTTTTGATCAAGGCATACAATGCGAGTAGACGAAAACCCATTAAAAACGTAACGTACAGCCTCAAAAAAAAAAAGAAAAGAAAACCGTTAATTTTTGAAATTCTCTCCGTAGTTGAACAAAACTGGTATCACTGTGAATAACTAAAATAGAAATAATATTAATTCATTAAATGGTTTAATGAAAACAGTTGATTTTTTAAGAAACTAAGCTTTCTCAGTATGCATCTTTTTCCTCTCATCTTGAGATTAGATTAAATTTCAAATTTCTTAAAATTTTGCTTGATAATTCCCGAATTATGGAAATTATAATAATGAGCCCCTAATATTAAATGAATGTCTCAAATATTTGATGTTTATAAATTTGCTACTCAAAATTCTATTTTATATATATATATATTGGTTTTAATTTTTCTTTTTCCCTGTTTTGCTATTATACTTTCCAGACTAAAATTCTTCTGTGGTACTACTTGTTCTTTCTGATAGAGAGCATTTGTCATTTCCGGTTGTAACAAGGACTGGAAAATCTTATTCTGTTAACGTTAAATTCATGTTTTGTTTTTGCTAGTCTGTTAGTCTCAAGCAAGTTTATTTAATCTTTTTTAATATGATAGATTAATTTTTGAATTTTTTTTAATTGATTCATGTCATTGTGCGCATGACTAGTTTTTGTACTGTAATATAATTTTGCATTTCATTTTGCTCGAACTTATGGGAATTTCCATATTAATTTATAACATTTTTCTGTTGGGAATGTTGAGCCTGTAAAACTTGTTTAACCAGTTAACTTGTCATAAGCCAGATTCAGAATTTATGAATGTTATATTTTTCTTTTCGGTTTTTCACTTCTAGTTTTCATTGTTTTTCATGCCTGGATATTGTACTTATTCATGATTTGAATTTTATCTTCTCTTGCAATTTTCCTCATATATTCTTTCAGATATATGATCTCTTTCTTTGTTGCATATATTTTTTTCTTTATTTCAGGTTTTTGCTATTACAAATTTTTACTTTTACTTTTTCTACAATCTAAAAAATTATTTGTAAGTTAAGAACAATTTGCTAAGTTTTAACTCGTTTTTAAATATTACTAATTTAATTCAATTAATGATATACTAATGAAATATCAAAATAAATTCAAAAATATAAAATAAGAAGTTGAATTCATATTAACTGTAATTAAAATCGGTTGGAAGTAAACACAATGAGAACCATGGCAAAATTACGAAAAGCTGGTTTATTTACATATATGAAAGAAAGAGCGGCAGCGTGCGTTTCAAGCTTGGAGATTCAGCAGCAGTAATCATAGAGTGATGTATTAGTTCTTAGGAGAGAATTTCGCCATCTATTGCGTGAATGCGCAACCAGAGCTTGTTATCATATCGTGGTAATCTCAACTGGTAATGTTTTGGAATTACGTATTGCCGATATGACGTCATCCCACACATCTGGCAATGGAATCGGGAATTTGCATTCGACGGTATTTTTCAGTTACGTCATACATAAGTTGTTTTTTCATTGGATGCAGATTCCTAACTGTCGAATTGACGGTGTTGAATGCAGATTCCGGAGATATATATAATGAAAATGTACGAAGTGATGCTGAATGAGATCTTAGATGGTTGAGACAATTGCTATGATTCTGTAGCCTTCGGCTTAAAGAGTGATGATATTAATGAATCTTGTAAATATTATGTAAATAAATTTAGATTTTTAAAATATTAGAGTTTGTCTTACTCTGCTTGTGGCATTCTTTATCAAGGGCCAATTCAGGTAGGCCAACAGAGCTTACATGGTGTGGCGTATTCTATTTTACATTGGGGGAAAGGAAAGCAAATATCCATTGATATCCCACAAAAACATTCAAAGTTATGTTATTAAAAAAAAATCACTAAATTGCAGATAGTAAATATGACACAATATTCAAGAATATAAATCCAGTGATTGAAAAAAAAAATTATAACGAAGTGCTATGTATAAAAACCTAAGACCTACAAAGTATATCTCAAGGTAAATGAATTAAGAAAAAATTCAAAAATGGAAATAAAACATTTCTAATTTGTCTCAGATATGAGATTGAGAAACTTCTTTAGAGTAATATTACAGATCCGATTCCTCATACTTCATAATTATAATATAACTAAATGATATAAAACCCAAATAATCAAAAATCCGAAATCAAAACAAATGTGATCAACCAAAGAAAAAGTATACAAAGGAAAAAGTCATTTAAACCAAAGTAAATTAATTTATCCATTAAAATAAACTATGCATATTCGTACACATTAAATAACTAAGAAAAAATTTTAAACTTTTACCACAAAAGCAAACAAATGATGTACTTAAGCCATTCTTATAAAATATCAAGATATACTTTATCACCAGTAAAGCATTTACTACAAAACACATTTGATTTGATTAATTTTACATAATATATATATATATATATCCAGTCTTCTGTTGGCACATTGCAAGGTTAGTAATTATATTTTGATGCACATAATCTTTTAATTTTTTTTTTACAAAAAAAAGAATCCCTTTTACCATTTTAATTTATAGAAAGCCTGTACAATTTTTAATTGTCTGACTAATATAAAGGAGAAATAGTAAAAAAAACTAAATGATACTGATTTCATCAGGAAACTGAGAAGTAATATTGCATCGCCATGGCTTGTTTTATACCAAAAAATAAAAATGAGTACTAATTATAATAAACTGAATATTATTAGAATATAATCTATATAGAAAAAGACTTTTTCAAATCTATATAGAATTACAAAAGTAAATCAGAAAAATTGCTTATATAAGACTTTGGATACCTAAAATATCTAATAAAAAAATAATCAATGTCAAATTCAATACCTTATATAATATTTGAATTGTTATAAAAATACCTTTCAAAAAATTCGTGAAAAAAACTTTGGTTCTATAATTTTTTTAAAAAATTCCACAAAATAATGCTATAACTTTTTTTAAAAATCAAGAAAATGAAGCTTCAATTAAAACAGAAAGCTTTAAATTTTCATAAAATAAGAAAAACAGAAATTTCCTCAGATTTAAAAAAATATATATGCATTTGTATATTTTCATGGTACTACACAAAATAATGCTAGAATTGAAAAAAAAAAGAACTTGGAATTTTAATAAAACTATAATCTCCATAAATTACACATGTATGAGTAAATTAAGATTCCCATAATATACCTCGTTTTTAGTTTCTTTTGGAAAAAGAAATAAAAATGACTTCAGCAAATTCAAAAGACCTGTCTTATTTAGAAATATAAAATTTATTTAAAAACATTTTATATACAAATAAATGTAAAAATATTTTGTACAGATACAAATGCATGATTCAATAACAATATATAATCATTGGATTCACATAACCATGTCTGAAACATACATTTCTATACATAGAACAGAAGTACATTTAATTGTCCTAAAAATGCAATTAAGATATAAAATTAAATCAAAGTGCATGTTTTTAAATTTGAAATAAAAATATTTAACAAATGTAATATAATATCAGTTCTTTTAAATTACAACTTAATTTAATTTCTTCTAATTTTATTTTTATATTATTTAAAGAACTTTCATTTACATTATTTAACACCATGGTTTATAAAAATTAAAATCACAGTCGACTAGTAAAGACAAATTTACATACTTAAATGCAAAAAATATAAAATTTTGTATACATTGAAACTCATAATACATCAGTCGCTATTGAAAATTATTAAAATTACCATATTACATTGAATTTTAAAAATGTAAAAACCAGTTTTCATTAATTAACAAATATTTTTTTTCCATAAAAATGAAATACTCATCTTATCACATCTTCACAGTGTTTCATTTTGATTGAAGCATTTTCATTCACTAACAGTTACTTTTATAAGCAAACGGCTTCATTGTAGCTAAGCGACAAGGTTTATCCTTAAAATATTTCGGCGCAACACTTAACAGTATTTGTTCCGATAGAAAAGTTACATTCCTGAAATAAACAATAATGCTGAGCATGTTGTTCTCATCAAAAATATCAAAATCTCCATTAAAAACATAAATTTGCAAATATTATTGATAATGTCACTTGGTTTCAATCTTAATTTTTGAAAGAGATAAGATAATATTTTTTGAAAGCAATCCAAAAAGTCCATTTGCTTTACAGTTCAAATTTAACACACTGTCACATGTTAAATTTCTAAGAGTAAAAATCTTAACTCTAAAATCAATCTTAGTTCATATTCAATTAGTCCTTCAAAAATAATAACTTAAAATATCTAGAAAAATAAATACTGTTAATGAAACTAACAAGAATTGCCTAGTTACTGATAAAATAAATTTAAAACACAATATTCAAATGTGAAGATGCACAGTTAATTTTATTTTTCCTATAAACGATTTTACTAGAATTTTGAAATCAATTGAAATTTTGAGGTATGGTCAATAATCATCAGTTTGTTAAATTCATGAATTTTTTGTAAACTAAGTAATTTTGAAATATCTTCAAAAACTGGGGAAAAAATTAAGAAAAAAGAAATATTATGTACCTCATGTAAACATTTGTTGTTTGTACTAATTCTGTATATATGAGGCAAGAAAGATTTTTTCTTTTGAATAAACATGATGAAGGATGGACCTTAATTTCTTGATTACCATCAACCTAGGAAAATGAATTCAAAGTAAAAAAAATATTTCAAGGCAAAAAAAATTACTGAATAACTTATTAATTTCATTGTAATAATTTTAAATTCAAGAATGAAAGGAAACTTAGAATTAAAAAAAAAAAAACTTTTAAGTAAAACGGTTTTATTAATATGCTATAAGACAAACACAGCTATTACAGCAACTTTAATAAAAATAGTTCAAAAGAAATTATGTAATTACTACCACAAAAATTTAGTTCTATCACAAATAATAAAATTGCTTTATGCAATAAGTATCAAATCATGTAAACAATTAACCTGGGAATACTTTGTAAACAGAATATTATACCCTTTTAAAATGTTTAAAGAAAATTAATCTCATTATTTTACAAATATACATGAGAAATTGTATCTATTTTTCTTCTTTATTATTTTAATATCTCATACTACACATAAATAAACCACAAAATACTATTGTTTTATGACATATTAACACACTGACAGCTACAGATTGGATTGATAATTAATGCCTTGACATGGAAGTAGATTGTATCCAGATGTCAACATACTTCTTGTAGGAAATATGATTTAAAAAAAAATAATAAAGTAATAAAAAAATAAAAGTAACCAAAGATAAATAAAATAAATAGATAAATAAAAGTAATAAAAGATAATTATGAGATACCTAAGTGTTATTTAAGCCTTTCATTAAGGAATTTCTTAACAACGAGCCAGTGCGGGATCGGAACTAACACATCAATCAATAACTCCCGAGACTAACCCAGAGATGGCGCTCGTAGTAAACCAGTAACCGGTCTTTCTAGAGTACGAACCTTTGCTTGAAACGTGTCAAAATTTTAAGTCGATCAGACCAGAAACAGCTGAGTTATCGATATGGAGTAAAGTCGTTTTGTAGTTTGCTTAAAAAATGGAAAAAACCGAGTTTCGTGTTCTGATAAAACATTGTTTTTTAATGGGTAAAAACACCGTGCAAGCGAAACAATGGATTGAAAAATATTACCCGGACTCTTGTCCATCAAAAGCAACGATTTGTCGGTGGTTTGCCGAGTTTAAACGTGGTCGTACCGACACAAATGACGCGGAACGCTCGGTAGACCTGTGGAAGCCGTTACACCGGAAAATGTGAGTGAAGTGACAAAAATTATAATGAAAGATTGTAAAGTGAAGCTCCGTGAGATTGCTGAGATGGCACAGATATCATATGGAAGTGTATTTACTATCCTTCATGAAAAATTGAGCATGAAAAAGGTTTTTTCCAAGTGGGTGCCACGATTGCTTTCGATGGAACAAAAACAGCAACGAGTCGATGATTCAGAAAGCTGTTTATCGCTATTTACTCGCAACAAAAAAGATTTCTTGCAAAAAAAAAAAAAAAAAGATTTGGAAAAGCGTTGGAACGGTTGTATCACCCTAAAAGGTGATTAACAAAAGGTGTTATGTTGATGAATAAAAAAAAATTTTGCAAAAAAAATGTTGTTTTCAATGTTAGTCTCAGGACGTATTGATCCATGTGTTACATGTCAAGCAAAAAGTGAACCAAAATAAAAAAAAAAGTGATGGTACACATTATTTTTAAATAAATCTGTATTATAAGCAAGTATACATATTACAATTGAATTTATTACAAGAAAATTACAATGGCAGTGTCCTTCCAAGCTATCATTGGTATAACTCATATCACAAAATTATGTTCACAACAAAAAATAAACATTAATTTCAAAACCAAGATTATTTACAGCTAGTTTCTAATCATCACTCCATGACAATACCAACAGAAATACCCTACATGCAGTGCCATATAATTTGGAGAATGATCAATCAGAAGAAAATTTTCCTGCGCCTGATTGTGACTGGCACATTGGCGACAGAACTACATCCCACACCAGTGCATGATTGGCACATTGGTGACAGAGCCATAACACATGCTGACACAGGATTGGCAGTCAATGTGTTAATATGAAACATTAAAAGAGGTTCATATACTGATAATGACAGACTCTAAAACTTACAGCAAAAAAAAAAAAAATTGGTATTGGCATAAAACCTTCAACAGAGAGAATACTATAAATCTATTATAGAATGCAAAATTAACTTACCAATTTATAGTTGTTTCCATGTAAAAGAGCAACATTCATGAACAGTCCAGAAGCCAGACACGTTCTGTAAAAATAAACATTCAAACAATTTTAATGGCAAGTAAATTACAAGAAAACTGAAATTTTAAAAAAATGTTAACACAATTTTTATATAAACACATTCATTTTTAAAATATTAAATAAAATTGATTTAATACATTATTAACATGTTTTATTTTCAGTACATTTCTTTGTTCCCTCAAATACAAAGACAACCCTTCAAAAAACATATTTATTTCTAAATTCATATTATAAAAAATGGCAATGATCAACAGAAGTCATTCAAATGCATAGCACCCATATATGTCCAGATGTTCTCTCATTAAAATGCATACATCTTGAGTAGATGTATATTCCCCTTTTCATACTTTTTCAAAAATTTCATAAGTTACTAATTAGTATGTTACGTTATATTTCAAGCTCACCTATTTTACTTGTATCTATTCATATTTAGTACTGTTCTAGGAATTATCATTTCAAAGAATAAGTAAATGCAAGGACATTAAAATTTTAAATGTTCATTATCTTTTGTCCCAATCATACTTTTAAGCATTAATTAACTTTCAAAATTACTACAAAATCTTTTATAAATTTTAATGTATTTAATTATATAAAAATTCACAGATAAATTTAAATAATTATAATTGCTTTTCCTACATTAGTATTTTTAAGAAAATATAATAAAGAAATAGAAAAGAGAAATTACATTTTTTTTATTGTGAATAGAAAGAAAACAATTTCTAAAGGATACATTAATTATTTTCCAATATAATAATGACTAATGTGCATTCATATTGCATAGAACCAAATTCTGAAGAAAAACTATATTGAAAAATAGTACAAAAGCGATTATTCCAATTTTATTCAAAACCACTTTTATTTACTTTAGAGTATGAAGAAAGATCTCATCTTTAAAAATATATATTGAAAAACCAAAACAGTTATTCATTAAGCCCCCTAGATAATTAAAAACAGTAATAATCACCAAAAATGCATACTTTTTACAGCATTTATTGTGATAGTAATTTAACGAAGAAGAAGTAGCAAAGAAGCTACTTTAGACATGGCTGCAACATTTTTAGATACTTAAGCACACAAACGAAAAGGTTTCAGTTTTAACAACTTATAATTATCTGTAAAAGTTAAAAGTAAAATTATCATAATTACAATTCAGTTAAAAACAAATTTACCAGGTGATATGGAAAATGCAGTTTTTCCTTTAAAAAAAAAATGAACAAAATGAATTGAAATATGTAATTCAAGGAAATGGTATGTGTGTGTACGTATGTACGTACACGGATACACACATACATGCATATACATATACACACATACATGCATATACATATACACACATACATGCATATATACATATTTCTTCCAAAAAGTTTTAAAAGGAGGAAAAAATACTGATATAAATGTTTACATTAATTTTATCAGATAACATGCAAACAATAATAGGTACAAATATTTGATTTAGATCACATTTCTCTGTTTCTAACTTAATTAAGTACATCAACTTTAAGTAATTCAACTTTTCTCCTATAAAAATTATATTCTTCTGATTACTTTGAAAATTCTCCAACTTTGATTTACATATACGTACCATATATATATATATATATATATATATATATACTTCATTTACAAAATATTCTTTATGATAGTAATCACAAAATAATAAAATCCAACACCAAAGGTTATTTAAAAAAAATTTTAAATGCATAGTATAAAGATTCAGCCAGTATACACCAGTTTGAAAAAACAAACTTAAGTAATATTTGTGAAATTAGTTATTAAAAAATAGAACTTCTATTCATCTTTCTGTCTAAGATAGATTAAGTTTTTAAAGTTTCACAAGGGCAGTGAAGACTAGATTGTTCAGTAGTTTAAATTCCATTATTGTATGTATGTATATATATACACACACACACATATATATATCCAAAAAAATTATGAGCTTAAAGCAAATCATGCAGATAAAATATTTAAAAAGTTATTCTAAACAAGTATATCAATGAAAAAAATATCACCTATTCAAAAAAAATTACAATTGATTAGCATGTTTTGCAACATAAAGGATGAAAAGAGAGAAAGGAGTAACTGACTGGATTTTCGTTGTGCATGAGCAAGAACAAGGAGAAATTTTGACTTTTTCACACAAACCACTGAGCTGCTTTCTAATAGCCATTGCTTTTCTGACATTTCGAGAATTTATGTAGTTTTCCTTACACCATGCCTACAGATTTACAAAAGTATAAATAATTATAGCAATATTTAAAACAAACAATCTAGTAAATATAAAAAGAGGATGAATAAAAAAATCTAATTGTATGTGTGTGTGTTTGAGTGTGGAAACTACTAGCAAACTACAAAATCATTTCCAGTAAAAAAATGATTTAGTCTCCATTTAAAATTATACATAATATCTATCTTGTTAATAAACAAATAGTATCAAAATATTGTTAGATTTTTTTATGCATATGTAAATACTGTTTGAGAAAGAAATTTAATAATAAGAATAGATTAAACATTATTTGAATTTTTTAAGCATAATTTATGATCATTTTTGATTTTTGAATATATATAAAAATACTTGTATAAAATATTTCACAATACATTTTTTTAAATAATTAATTTTATGAAAAAAAAAATTTAACACAAAATTACACAATTTTGATGATTGAGCATAAAATCAAAGCCTGCTTTAAATATACATACTGCATTGCCTTTAAATTTCTTGAATTGCTTATAAATATTTAAAAGCATAATGTGATCTCCTTCAATAGTTTCAAACTTTTTCCTAACTTCATTAAATTTCTCTCTCTGCAAAAAAAATAAATAATTAAATGAGAAAAATTATCCATAAAAATAGCAAAAATTATATACCTCTAAATAATAAATATGTAATATATAAAAATATGTTCAACAAATACATGAATGTTTTGATATACCAAACTGAAAAGGCAATTTGTTGCAAATTATCATCACATTTTCCCCTTCATCTTTATTAGTAAAAATTAAAACAAAATAAAGCTACTAATCTGGGAAAGTCAAATACAATAAAAAATCATCTAAATAAAATAATCTACAAAAACAAAACAATGTAGAAAAATTTTTAAACTGAGAATACAATCACTGTCATTATAAATTTGTTATAAAACCATTGGAATTTAAACCGCAAATAATAAATGAATCATCATTAGTACAGAAGCAATTATTAACTCACTCTTTCAATAATATATATATTAACAAGGGGCTTTTATTAACACAAAAATAAAAACTTGTCTACTCATTCAAGTTAAGTAAAATGAATGTTAAAATCTAACAAAATTGTGTGGTTTAAATTCTGAATAAATTGTTGGAACCCAGTTTGATAAATAAACTTAATTTGCTCAAATTGATTTGTTCCTTTCTAGGCAAAAAGATAAATCTAAACAAAACATAATAATCATTTCACAATTCATAAAAATAAAACAAGAAATTTAAAGTTGTGTTTCGATTTGTTTTACTAATTTTTCATTTGTGATTATTTCATAAAATGTACTATTTTCATTTTTAATGAATGAATTTAATATCCTAGTTACTAAAATAAAAGCACTTAATTTGCATTTATATAAATATTGTTCTTTCTGAGGAGGGAGAGGTCAAAAATAAATAAATAAGTTAGAATTATATAATTAAAATCAAAATATTTAAAATAAAATTAGATTTTTTTTAACTTTTACAACTTTATTTTCAATTTACATTTGCACTCCAAATTCTTTTTTCAAATATGATTATTACAAACCTCTGATATCTTGGTGTAAAAGATAGATTCCACAGAAAGAAGAGATATAATAGTAAGAATTTCATCTCTGAAAAGTATTACAAAAAATATATTAATTCTCTCAACAAATTTTATTAGATATAAAAATAGCATTATAGAAACTTTCAATATATTTCTATAGTTATGTTAAATATCAAAACTAAATGAAAACTTAAAGATAATCAAACTAATTCATTGCTTTTAAATTTCAATATCTAGCAGCAACAACAACAAATTGAATTGTAAAACAGAGGACTTTGTCTCTAAAATTTCCATCAAAAAATCTTTGGATTTTAAAAGTTTTACCCCTACTTCAGAAAAAAGTTCCAGCAATTTTTAAATTTTATATATTTTGATACTTTTAAAATAATAATACATAATATTCATTTCGCAAAATTAAATTTCGACCAATAATGAATGAATGGTTTCAAAGATTGTTCTCTTTCAATTATTTCTTTTTCTTCCCAAAACTAAATTTGAATAACAATGTGAATGATTTCAAATATTAAGGAAATTAAAATGATAAACATTTGACAATAATACAAAACAAAATAAAAATGCTATACTCACGTGCAGTTATATTTTGAAGAAGAAATAATCATTTTTGAAAACCTAGGATCCAAAGGAAATACAACCATTTGCTTACCAATATTTGTCAACTAAAGGAAATAAAAAAAAAGAATTTAATTATAATATAAATGATAAGAATATGGCTGAGAAAAACATTTTTTCATTCAAAAATAAAAAAAAAAAAAAAACAATTAAAACATTTATATACAACTGATGTACAGTAATATCTTCTAACAACATACAATAGTTGGTATTTCTTCAGAATAATTTATAATACTCAAAATCTTTACGAATTGTCTAAAAACTGAACAATGAATTATGGATTTAATATAATATAAATGATCAAATGTGTTCCCTACAAATTCAATTCCATGTACTTAAAATGCATTCATAAAATGTAAACTTTAACGAATAGTAAAAGACAAACTAACCTCCAATTTTCCATTGTTATCCACAACAGCATCAAGTATTTTCAGCATATTTATAGAAGCATCAATGTTCTACAAGAAATACCTCATTTATGTAATTACTCAAATTTATTCTATTCACAAAATCACTCATATATAAATCTGACAAACACATCATTAAATTGCTTTTATTATAAACTATTTAACTGACATTACTTATTCACTCATCTACACAGGATATTTAAAACAGATATACAACAGTTATGTAATTTATATTTAATTTGAAAAATTTCTAAAATTTTAAACATAGCAAACCATGTGTATGTTTAACTGTGATTTTAAGATAAATTATAAATACATTGGACTTTAGAAAAATTTATAGGGGAAAAAACTATCATAAATTTAAAATTCAGACTTTTAAAAATTAGGAATGCGAACATCTTTAATTTTAAAATTACAAATGATTGTGATTTATATCTGCTTGCAAATTTAACAAGCAAGCACACAAGAGAGAAATTAAATATTTTACATTAAGAATCTGAATCAAAAAAATAGAATTAAAATTTAAACATCAAAATTTTAATTTGAACATCTATAGAGTAAAAGGCAGTATTGGGAACAATTTTGTACAAGTGACAAGTTTAAATTTAAAGACACTTGTGCACAGGCAAAAAAGTTCATAAATCTCATATGAGCAGCAAAGTGAAAGAATAGGCCTTTACAAACTTTGACATCATATAATAAAGAATATAGTCAAAAGTTAGCTATGAAAATCTAAACTGTTCTCCTAAATTTCTTTATCTGTTCTTAATCAAAAGATCATATGAGTTTTTTAACAATTAAAGGAATATGACTGATGTAAAAGATCAATTTTGTTTTACAATATATAAATCAATATCACTAGTACTAGAATCAATAAATATGTTTAAATATTTTGATTACATAAAAATTTTGAATTTTGATTATGTGTCAATTTTTGATTGGTGAAATTCACACAGTACCAACACATACATAAATCATGGTCCACAGACTAAAACAATGAGTGTTCATTACATAATTTTTCTTCATTCAATTCAAATTTTTATCAATTATAAATTTATTTTTTAACCCTTCGACATTTTTTTTTTTATAAAGCAAGTGATTTTCTATATTGAATATGGAAGTCAAATACTTAAATTTGTTCTGTTACACCTTTCTTTAAGAATTTTTCACACAAACCATCTAAATTAATCCAATGCAAAAAAAAAAAATTCTTAATATAACATAGAATTTTAATCGTTTATTAAGTTTAATCCCATTATAAAGTTAAAGAATTTTGTTCAGGTCTTTTAGAAAATTTTACTCATAATTTTTCGCAAATTTTTAATTTGTCACAATATATCAATTATTATAAGAATACAGTAAATAGGAGGGAATAAAATAGAAAACATACTATCAATCAAATTAATTCAGTCTATTGAATATTAAAATCAAGTTAAAAATGAATAGGTACCCATAAGAATATTAGATAGCAAATTCAAGTTTAGGGCTAAATAATGAATTTAAACAACTTTTATGGTACCAAATCCTCCTTCTTTACATTTGCTAAGTAATCAACAAATGAATCTCTCCATAAAATCAGATAAGAATAAGAAAAGTATAGAAAAATATATTCTAAAAATAAGTGAATAAAAAAATGAAAAAACATATAAAAATCTGTAATTCAGATTATAATAAAAGTAAAAATAACAAGATTCTTTATAGAACAATATATGCATTAGTCATTTTTTTTAGGTATTCTTCAAATGAACTAAGACATTATCACACTGTACAATAGGGTTTTCCATAGCAATAAAATAGAAATCTCCTTCAGCATAAAATAAAACCACCCCTTGTTTTCAGAATGACAATGCATCATGTCATTGATCACTCACTGTTCAGGAATGATTAGAAAGTAAGGGTATAAAAACAACCAGACATATCCCATGCTAACACATTTCTCAAAGGTTTTCCTGTCATTTATACATATCTTTCCATTGTTCAGTACAAAGCAAGAAATGAACACTTTTTCCTTTTTTAATAACCCCCTACAAAATTGTAGAGCATAAGATGTCATTTGTTCCAAAGCTCAAATAATGTGGCAACACTATTTTATCAGGTATAAAATTATAAATGAAAATAATAAAATAATTTTTTGAGCTGTCAATGTCAGCTGATTCTGAACTGAAATAACAGATGAATAAATATTTAAGACAATAAGAAAATTAAAAAAGTTAGAATCTCACAGCATTAAATGAATATCATTGTAGAGTATTAAATTGGAAAATCTAAGCTTGGCATGAACACATTTAGGTTTTTGTCACATATGAAAGAGTGATCTAATTTTAACTGTACACAAAGATCATTCTATGCTACACTAAAATTCTGCAAGTTACCCATTAAATAAAAAAAAAAAAAAAAAGCCAAAATTCTCATTTTGGCATTAATAGAAATAAAAGTATATATAGTGTTTTACTACTATTTAAATTATACTCAAAATGCAAGCGAGAAGAACGCTGATGATTCACAAATATCATAAAATATGAAAATAAAATTATTTTCCTTCAATACTTTGCTTAATGAAATAGAATATTGAGAAATCGGACAATTGAACTGATATTCAAAAAATTACTTTTAATAATGCCACATTCAAAATTTATTGATTTACAAACAAAATAATTCAAGATAAAAACCAACGTTTTTATTAATGACAAAGTATATTAATTATTATACATTAAATTCAAAACAAACACGTGATAAACATATAAAAAAATTTAATTATAATTTCAATTTAATCAATCATTTATTGAATATATTTTACTGAAAAATTTTACAGCACATACAAGCCTTTCCTTCTTAGTTTCCAAATATTTTTGGATTACCAGATCTAACAGCGTAGAGGTGAGGCTAATTTCAGTATGATTGGCTAAGTGTAGATAAATCTACATGTATTACATGTCAAACTCTTCTAGACCCAAAAACGTGGACAAAACACAAACGAACTTTACTAAAAAAATTACAAACAGCAAATAAAAGTTATGCATCTAATAATTTTTACTAATTCATGATTTAGAGTCGATATGCCAATCATTTAAATTCTTTCTTAGTACTTCAGAAATGCTGTACATCAAATTCTAGAAAACATAATTTTTAACTTTAAAATTTACTTAAAAAGACACATTTGTGAACGTATTAAAAAATTCCTAATATAAAATCAAAACAGGCATTTGAAAGTTTGTAAGTCATTCTATTAAAACTGGGAACCAGAATTCAGAAAAAATTATTGTGATATGACATGGCGCCAAATATTGGAAACTTTCTTTCTTGCGAATGATTACTGACTAAAAGTCAGCAACCCTTACTATATCGGAGATAGTAAAGGAGATATAGTATCTCCCCTTTGTGAGTAGAAAAGTTTTACGATACCTCATGCAGTGTATGGGGGAATTCCCGATGTTCCCCGAGGGGGAAAGATATTTTTTCCTCAAAGCGCCAAGTGGAAGGGATATTTTGACTTATTAAAATTATTGAAATATGAATTAAAACTTGTCGCAAATGTCTAAATATTGCATTGTTAGGCAAGTAAGAATGATTCCCAAAGTTTCAAAGTTCTAGCTTGATGGGAAGTTGGTTA
Organism: Nephila pilipes; assembly: GCA_019974015.1. Taxonomy (NCBI): domain Eukaryota; kingdom Metazoa; phylum Arthropoda; class Arachnida; order Araneae; family Nephilidae; genus Nephila; species Nephila pilipes. The sequence goes on along the minus strand of BMAW01000495.1, from coordinate 229,055 downwards.
AATTAACGATCGAAAATTTGATGACACACACACTCACACACCAAGTGAAATTCATAAAGACGTTTTAATATTCATTCATATTTAAATCAAATATAACAAGCAATATTATACTCTTAAGCAAAAAGAAATATCAATAGAACTACAATTTTTATAGATAAAATTTATGTTAAATGACTCAATCAGTATAAATACATTCTCATAATAGAAAGGGAAAAAAATACATGAAATATAAGAAAAATGAAAATTACTTCTTTTGGTGGTTTATCAATGAAATCAAAGTCGACAACATTGCTTATACCCATTGCAACCATCTGAAGAACAGCACTAGATAGGCAGCACCTACAAAAATACAAATTTAATTGTCAAAATAAATTGAAAATTGGCAAATAAGATAAAATTTTGAACCAACTCTTTAAAAGAAAAAAAATATGTGCAATCCACAGTTAATCACTATACACATGATATAGGAAATAAAATCAAAATGTTGCTAATGCAAATAAAAGAAATAAATTTCTTAGAAAATAATGCAGCATTTAATGAATAACCAAAATTCCATATTAAGAATAAATGAAATAAAACAAATTAAAAATACAGAATCAATTAACATCTATGTTATAGTATATTAATCATAAGAAATCTATTTAAATCAGTATAAAGTTTCTAAAAGATTTCCTTGATAAAAAAAAAAAAACTTTATTAAATATTGCACATAATTTTTACTTCATTAACCAAATATCAATTAAAACTATATTTTAAAAAAGTAAAGAATATTCTGAATATTTGTAGTAATATATCAATGCAATACATCAGGAAGGATGTTTCCTGATTTTGCCTTAAGGAAATTTAAAATAATATGAAAGGACTTTTGGATTTAAAAAAAAAAATTAATGAGATTTTAAATTTTTTTTTAAATTTCAGGATATTTGTAGAGAATTAAGGAGAATTTTTTAAATGACAATTATAATTACCTGAGAATCTCTGGTTGAGTTTGATCCTTGAAGTTTTCATATTCCTCCTTCGTATATAATCGATAGCAAAAACCACTAAGTAGAGACAGAAACTATTCAATATTTTGAAATATTGCAACAAAAATAATAATTTATAGATTGACAAAAAATATTTAAAAAAACATACCATATTAGCCTGAATATAATGCAATATTTCTTTACCAATCATTTCCTATTAAAATATTGACTTGCTCTATATTCAAGGTTTAGGTAATGAAATGTAACAACTATTATAATTAATTTATAATAAATAATACAAATCTGTGTTATTTATTATTTTAAATAAAGACTTATCTAACTAAATTATATTTTTTTGTGAAACTTTTATATAAACTGAATGGATCACGTTAAATTCATTATCTCCCCACCCCTTTCATACATTTATAGAAAATTCTGGTGTCCGATTACATTCGGGCTAATACAGTAATGTTAAATTTTTCGATAAAAAAAAGTGCATGATTTTGTATTAAAAAAAGTCATAACTGAAACTGTTTATGACAGTTACATAGCAAAACAGCAAACTAAGAAAAATAAACAGCAAATTTCACACAATGATATTGAATTTCAAAGAAATAGCATCTCTTAAAATGTATGGTCATAATACATACATTTAAAAAAATACAAAATATCTTGTGAATGCAAAATATTTAATACACACCCCAGAAATCATATATACATATACACACACACAAAGTAGAGCCTTGATAAATCAAATCCCTTTAACTCAGATGGTTGAATAACCCAGATCAGTCTGCATAAGGAATTTTTTTAGTTTAAGTAATTATATGTACATTTCCATAACATTTATTTGCTTCATATCCAAAAATCTTAGTTAAATCTCTGATCACCAGTGACAAATAACATATGGTGCTACATTGTCTAATTGGGAAAAAGCAATAAAAACCTGTAAATTTTTAATGAAGTTAATGTCTTGATCTGCTGCAAATGCAATTCATAATTGATTTGTTCAATATTTGTTAGTATGCATTATTTTGTTTCATTTTTCCCCCATTCTCTGGTTAACCTGGATTTTTGACATCCCAGATTGACTCTGGTTCCAATTAATCCAACTTAACAAGGTTCTACTGTGTGTGTGTGTGCGCGTGAGCGCATGCGTGCGTAAAACCTTAGCTATTTATTATTCAGAAATGTATCATTAACCTCTGTATCTAACAAAATATGAAAGTCTTTAATTGCAGTTTACAAATACTTTACATAACAGTGAATACATTATAATAAAATAATTTTTAAAAAATACGAAATATTTTTCAATATTCAATTACTTTAAGTCTAAAACTCCATAAGGAAATTTATCAATTACACCAACTAATATAAAAAAAGTATTTAAATATAAATTGAACATGCAATTTTTGAGACATTATCATTAACACTCCAATATGACCTAGCAGTTTATAATTTATGGTATGTGATTATGATAACTTTATCAAAAGATTATAATTATCAGACATGAAACAAAAAACTATTAACAAAAGAACACTTAAAATATGTTTAAATTAACAAAAGTAACAGATAATGATCTGACAGCTCAAAGAATGAAAAAGGAATCAACATCAGAAGGAAGGCCAATCGGAAGTTAAAGCTGCTCTTTATTTATCTGATGTAGAAGAATTTGAATTCACTTCTATGCACCTATCCATTTACACTTGGCCAATTTGCTTCTCTAGAACTGCCAGCTCAAATCAATGGAGATCAGCACGTACACACACAGAAATAGGATTGCACAATACCACAACTTCAATTTTCATTTTTTTTTAATAATAAACAGAAGTTATAACCATTAAGATAAAGGGTTTTTCTTTCCTTCTATTTTTGAATTTCACAACAATTTTTAGGGCACATATTTGTCAAGTTCACAATGTATGTAATTAGCTTGTTGATAATAATTACTTGTCTTTTTTTAATAAACAATCAGATACTTAGAAAATGTCTGTAAACAACAACAAGCTGCCATTTTTCAATAATAATTATCAGCATTTTCTTAAAATATAAACAACTACAAATACATATAGTATTGAACCATTTGAAAAACAATATTGAAATAAAATTGCATATTTAAGAATATTTTTAGTATTTGTTTCCTTTGCCAAAGTATTGTACAACTTACTCAAATTCTCTACCAGCTCTACCAGCCCTTTGTTCTGCTTGGGCCTTGGATATTTTTTGGATGCGTAAAACATCAAATCCACAAGCAGGGTTAAAAAACCTTGAAAGAGAAAAAAAAGTTTTACATATGAATGATACCAATCTATTATTATATAGTTTAAAAGACTATAATGTATATGTGTGTGCATATTACATATAAATAAAGAAAGGAAATTTTTTCATTTGATCTACTTGAAAACACTTTTAATAAGCACATTCTTAAAACACTTTTAATAAGCACAT
>BMAW01000495.1:193834-225632 GCA_019974015.1 Nephila pilipes | reverse complement strand
AAACACTTTTAATAAGCACATTCTTAAAACACTTTTAATAAGCACATGATTGACTTTGCAGAATGTATTTCTCTTTCCATTTATATCTAATATTTCTCAAATCATCAGTGGATATGAAATGCAAATGAAAAAATATTTCATATAAACATATTGATAAATTATAAATAATGTAAAAATTAAACAGAAACTATAAAAATAATATATTTAATAAAAAATCTGAAATACGCTTTATAAACATATCCATTAATATTGCATTAAGTAATATTATTATTATTTAATAATTTTTTGATTTAAATGTTTCAAAAAAACGATTCAGCCAGCTGCTAAAAAAGCTTTAGACATTAAAAGTAAAATTAAGTTCAGTCACATTTGAATTAGAATATCCAGCGTTAAAACAATTGAAAAATTTTCACCAAAATATTCGTTAATAAATATTTGAGCTTAATATTTTAAAATACAGTTATGTTAACTCTTAAAGCATATATTCAAATATATTTTATACATACATGCTCCATAGAAAGTTGTTTCTTCAAATTATTAAAGCCTCCTTTACAAATATACAATTTAATATTTTATTTACAACACAACTCAATCAATTTTTATATCACTATGTAATTGAGAAACAGAAGATGCCAGGTGCAAAGTTTCATTACTAAAATTAACAAAACAACCTACATTAGCATTGCTGACAATCTTTTTGAACCTAACATCCAAATTCAACTACTATTCATAAGAAAAATTATAAACCTTACAAAGTGAAATGCTGAACAAAGAGTATATAATTTTTTGGTATCTTATACATTAGAGCTGTAATTAAAAGCATGAGAAAATGCTTCAAAACAAACGCAAATGCATGTTCAAGAAAAGAAAGATTTCTAAATGCATATAACAAATTAGTTAAAGTATTAAGTGAAGCTTAAATAGTATAAAAAGCTTTTGTAACTCTTACTTTGCCTTTACTTTTCCAGTGTCAACTACATATTTGATGTTAGGAATTGTTATAGAGGTTTCAGCAATATTTGTTGCAAATATTATCTTCCTTGCGCCCTGGAGCAAAAATTTTTAATAGTTTTTTTAATTTAAAAAAATTATATTTACAAAAAAAATATATAAGCAATAACACTGTTCGGAAACTTTTCAGATATCCATTGTACATTACATCACTTAAGTGAAAATTAATTTTCAGCATAAAATTTCAGCAATGACATATTTATAATTAATCAGAATAAAAACCCACAAATTATGTAAAAAAAAAGGTCTACTTAGTGCAACAAAATAATCCAGAACAACAGATAAGAGATATATTTTGTTTACACTTTTAAAGAAAATAGCATACTTAAAAACGAATACAATGAGTCAAAAATTAAATAAACACAAACATGCTCATATACCGATCATTCTCTTCAAACAAGTTCAAGCTTTGTCCTTAAGCCATTCCCCATACTATGTTTGAGTGCAAAAATTAGATTAATGAGAAAATTTATACTAAAACTCCCTTTCTTAACTTTTAAAACAATAAAATAGATATATAAAGTTTTACATTAAATCCAATTTATTGTAAATAACTAAGATTTTAAAAGTTTTTATTATTACTATTATTATTATCTTCATTCTCTGAATTTTAAAATTGAGGATAAAAGAAAAGGCTATTCTTTTGAACTAGTTCAACTAAAATAGTGAGAACATGAGTCAGCAGTCTACAAGAAACCTGTTTTTCATTGTTCCAAATTGTTTAGAGTCGTTATCAATATTCCATCAACATTATTCCTTAACAACATGTTTCATACTTAAAGCAATTAAAGGCAAATGATCCTCCAATCTTGGATCCAATGTCTTTAGAGGTACATAATCTAAGAAGGAAACTTATTCTTCGTGTAAGTGAGAAGGATAAGATGCCAGAGCATGAGATTTTATTTAAAGCAGAAGTGTTAAACTTCTTTCCTTCTCTTGGCTGCATAGGAAGAAGGCAAGTTGTTTGAACCCCACAAAAGAAATTTAACTCTAAGACACTAACAATAATGAGAAAAAAGTAATAATAATAATAAACATTGTTAATATATTTAAGTAATTGAAACTTAATAAATCATGATTTTAGTATTACAATAGTTGCAACCTGGAAAAGGATTGACATTATTTTATACATCTTGTATGACATTAGTTATAAATTTTATAAGAATAAAGTTAGCTAGAAATCATAAAACTCATGTGATATTAGGCAGTGATATTTAGCACAATTGAAGTGGCAGCAATTTCTAAGATTTCTCAAGGTGTTCATTAGTTATTCTAATTTTACTGTTTGATTGCTTCCCTCTGGAAATAGTTGCTCACTAATATATGCGCTTCCAAACAATGATGGTATGAATAATAATTAGATTGTGCAACAAGGGATATTTTTGGAGGGTAGGTATAATTAATAAAAGTGAATTAAAGAGGCTTTATGGAACTTCTGTTTTAAATTGAATATCTAATTGTAATTCTATATTCCATTTAAATAACTGTAAATTGAGCAACAAAAATAAAAGTAAAGCAACTGTTCATTATTTCAAAAATCCTAGAATTTAATTTCAAATTTCTGTATTGAAGGGGTGTACCCGACACAAAAGAAGCCTGTTTGGCATAACCCTGATTTAATCTTATGGAATTATATTTTCTTGAAGTGGATAATGACATTTATTTCGCTCTGCACTCCCTTTTTGGGCTACATTGATAGGTACTCTAGCATGCAGCCCATGTGATGGACATCTCTGATTTAAAGCAGAAGTTAGAATGTGATGCACAGGAGAGGAGAAGAAAGCTCTCAAAAAGAGAAAGGGTCGAAATGTAAAGTGCCAACCTTGAAAAACAAACATCAGGGATAAAAATTCTTGGAAAAGCACTCACAAACTTTGATTGGACAACGAGAATTCTGCCAACAGTGAGGGATGTTGGAACTAGGGGGAAAAAAAAAGGTTTAAAATACTCTTAAAGAATGAGATCTTTAGGGCAGCAGGTCTTCCCATCAGATAGGTCAGAGGTACGTTCCAATCAGAATATTACAGGAAAGCAGGCCAAGCTCTTTCAGTTGATCGACCTTCAAAGTAGGGCCAAACCAGGCCAATCTTTGAAGTAGGTTCTCTATGCTAAAGAAATGGTTAACAATTCCAAACTGAATCAGGTCATTTGAAAAGCAGATTTTTGGTTTTCTTGAACTATTCACATCAGTTTCATACCAATTCCGACATCCAAATGGAATCAAAACAGAATTTCTTCCCCATTTCATTGTATTTTTTACTTTCAACTGTTAAATTTATGAATCAATTCTAGAATTTTCCCTTTTTATTAATAAAGTTTTAATTAGAAAGCAAATATAAAAGCATTATATGATGCGTATAATACATAAAAATTTGGCCAGTGCTTTTATAATTCAAGAACATTTTAGATTGTCAACATGTATATTTTAAGGCGAATAATATAAGACTAGTTATTCAAAGATGTTGTTGCTACAGCAGGTTGATACATATTGATGCAATGTTTGACATTGCCAACAATTTGAATTTGATCAAATTTAAGAATGATTTATGAAGAATTTTTCATGAAAATTTACTCTTTAATTATTTTTTTTTATTCTTTTTATTGTATATTAGAAAAATGAATATGAATACAATATGAATGATAAGGTTTGATATATTTCATGTGTAACTTTATCAATTTGTTTCATTTGCTAAAAATATAGAAAAAATAATAATTAAACAAAGTATAAATAAACAAGCACCTAGTATTTAATGAGTGTAGAATCTCTCTCTGTGTGTAAATTTAAATAATATATATATATATATTACTTTGAGCATTTCAACTAGAGTATAATTTCTAATGCATTGTATATTTACAAAATTAAAAGTGGATTTTAATTAATTTTTTTTTCTATAAAAATATTAAATGCTTTTGGACTAAAACTTGCAATACACTTTATAACATAAAAATTATTTAAAATTCTTTTTTCCCAGAATTTGCTACAATTTGTTTATTTTGAAGAAATATAAATGAATAAAAAAATACTCTTATTGAGAAATTACCAAAAATACAATGTTTTCACTGTCACTTGATAAAATTCAAAAATAGTGTTCTATTTAGTATTAATTTAATATTTAACATCATTTTAGATGTATAACACAAAGGAAAATTTTAGCTATGTAACATAAAAGTTATTCAATTCAAAAAAAAATTTGTTTGATCCAATTACCAATGACAAGTGTTAGTTGAAAAGATTAAAAATGTGTTTACATGCTTTAGGTATTTGATTACACTTGTTTAAAAGTTAAATTTAAAAAAGAAATACTAAAGACACTTAAACTTCTTACTGAAGGAGCAGGCTTAAATACATCTGCTTGCTGGTCACCAGGTAAAGCTGCATATAAACCACATACATGGACTGGCCCAATTCCTAAAAATAAATAAATATTTTAAATATTTATTTCAACTTTTTTTAAAAAAAAAAAAATTTCAGGTTCACACATAATCATCAAATGTTTATTTTAAAACAGTTTTCTTTCTATATTGATATAATGACATGACTCTTCTTTTCCCCTTTTTAAATCTAAATATCAATATGATAAGAAATAAATGATATTTTAATTCTCGTATTCATTCTTTAAATAAATTAATGATCAATATAATTTACAACTCAGTTATATATTTAGAAAATTTAAAAACACAGAATGCACATTTAAATAAATGATATCACTAGCAATTATTTATCACATTGAGTAATATTATAAAAAAAAACAGATTACAATTTTTCTGGAAACAAAAAAATTAATTTGCAGTATTTTACAAATATACACATGAAGATTATGCATACTTATTCTGTAAAAATTGCTTTTATAAGAGATTATTTTTTAAAAGGAATCTAAATTTCCCTAAATATTTCATGTGTGTATTAATATTTAGATGTATACAAAAAAAAAAACTTTAAAAAATTTATTAGGTTCAAGCAAAATCTCTTTCTACCTTTAGGTAATTCTAAAGCAGTCAATTTCGTTTCTAAAACTAAATAATCAATTTCTTCTTGACCAGTGCAAAAAACTAGTATATCTCTGGAGGAAGGAAAATATAAATTAGTAAAAACAAAAAAAAAAAAAAATTTAAACACTAAATTAATATAATATTTAACATGTAATATACTAAAATGGACAATCCACATTTAAATTCTTACACAAAATTTGAAAAGAAAAAGAATGTTGAAATACACAAAATATGTTATTTAGCAAAATGGCTACATGCTTTGCAGAAAGCATACAAAAACAAATTAATGATATTTATCAACAACTTTTTACATTGGTTTAAATTTACACATTGATTGATTGAGTGAGAGAGAGTGAGTGAGTGTTAGCCTCACAATGAGAAACAACATAAAGCTATTGGTGATGGACATCGTAATTTTGAGCCTTAGTCAAGTGACAAAGACAACATCTGAGCTGGCACCTCCATCTCCAAACTTCCACACCAACAAAAGGACTTGGAACCATGACAGATTTAATGTGCATCAGCCCTGCTACATGGCGAGTCTTTAGTGGCATCAAGGCTCAAACCCACGACTTGATGAAAACTGCAAGTCCATGAACATGACCACTAGGCTACTGCAATCACTGTATATAGAGGTGAACGAGTTCTCATAAAATTTTCATTCAAGGACAGTTTGTGAGGATCCCACTTAAAATAACATGTTGCGTGCCATTTATATAAAACATTTGACTCGATAACTCAAGTACATGTATTTAATGCTCATTTTTTAATGTTAATAACAGTTATTCATACCAGAAAGTATCAGCCATTACCCCGAAATATTCCATATTATACAATTGAATATATATGTGATATCTGAAATTTTTTTAATTAATAATTCCAGCCACATTTCTTTAATATCATGTATTCCATATGGCTTTTTTTTTAAAGAGAAATCTTACAACAGGAAGATGTTACATCTTAATTGGAATCAAAGGGGTAAGAGAAGGGAGAATTTTTGAGAGTCACTGATGAAAAGGTTTATAAAAAGTATGAAAAAGAAAATGTTTAAATCATCAAAAGAGTAAAACTTTCATTTAACATTGAGGTGGAAGCCGTACCTTTTAAATCTTGAAAACTTAAAAAATTCTCAGCAGAATTTTACTCATATTTGAAATCTAGGTTTATTTGATAAAGATAAATCAATTACCTTAAAAAAAGCAAACATATAAGAACATTTTTAATATAAGTTCAAGAATTATAATTTCATTTCTTATGAGCAATTAGCAGTGATGTCAATTTTATTCAGCTGTAACAATTGTGAAAATTATTAAAGCAATCTTTTTATTATGACAATGCATGTAAATACCACCATTTAAAATTTTATAATTTATTTTAAATGAAAAACAAGCCAAATTTTGCAAAACCACATATTTAAATATACAAATTACTTTACTTTTTACATTTATGAATCAACCTAAAATTTACAATTTCAAAAACTTCTAATTTCTATAAAATCTAAATTAATAATAATTTGTTTACTCAGCAAAATGATACAAAATAGTAACATCTCTCATGAATAAAGAAAATCCACAAATTAAATTAAATAAAATTATAGATGTCACTGCCTATTCGAAATAAAAATAGTAATTTCATGATTATTCATTTCTCATTAAATAATTAGGAGTTCTAACTTTTATAATGAATCAAACTAAAATAAATCCTGATTAATATACATATTGATAAAATTCAAATGCTCAAGAATAGATTAAACAATATATACACACACTTGTAAGCAAAATTTAGATAATTTGCAAATGACTATTTTTACAAAATTAATTAAACCAAAAATATTAATTATACTGCTGTAAAATTATGCAAATATTTAAGGGTTGGGTATGTAAGGGTACAGGTGCATATCAGAAATTTCAGATGTGTAAGAAGGGGATATAAGAACACGAAAGGGCGTCACTAATTTTTGTGCAAGTACTCCTACATGACATTCACCGTGCTTCTAGCAAGAGTTGGAACATTTTCATATATCAAGTAAAATGAGAAGCTGTGAACATATGGATGGTGGAAAGAGATGGAAAACTGTTGATAGATTGGTGATATGCCAATCAAAAGCACAGGTGACTATAGAGCTCAATGTAATACCTAATGTCATCTGCAATTTGTAGAAATACTTTCAGGACACAGTATACATATCAAGAAAACTTGCACAAAGTTGTCCTAGATCCGTAATGATGAATGAAAATCATTATTTGGCGCTTTCAGCGCAGCAATACAGATGGACTGTTATAGCTTCACATGTCTTGTGAGTTGTATGCTACCACTAGAACTTGAGTTTCACTATCTATAATTGACAAATAGCTTCTGAAAGAAAACTGTATGCAAGACCCTTTGTTTGCATCCTGTTCACTTCAACTCAGAAGATACCATTTTTAGCAGTGTAGACACCATGTGCCTACAACCAGATGTTAGTGAACGCAGTGTTTTTCACAGATAAATTGAGATTCAGGCTGGACACTGATCTGGAGAGAGCCTGGGATATAATACAAGCCCTCTCTCACCAGGGAAATGGATCATTATGATGGAAGAGGTATAATGGTTTGGGCAGCCATTATGTTAGATGGCTACACACCAGAGCATATATTTGTCAAAGGCTCCTTGACTGCTATGAGGTATAGAAAGAAGATCTTATAGAGTCCTATGTCTGACATTTCAGGGGTGCATTTGGACAACAATGCTCGTCCATAAAGGGCTCAACTGATCAACAATTAACCAGTGAATGAGCCTTTTCACTACACGCATTGGACAGGCTGATCTCCTTACTGTAATCTTATACAATATGTCTGGAATGCTCTAGGAAGACTATTTGCATCTCGTCATCTTCCTCCAAGAACTATTCCCAATCTAAAAACTTCCTTGCTGCAGGAGTAGGACTGAAACATGGACTCCTCAACTTTTTCCTGTCCAGCAGTATGTCATCATGCTGTGCAAAATGTATGGTTGTAAAAAGGGACCATACTCCATATTAAACTTATTTGCAGTTCAATATCAAAATATGGATTTTGGACATCCTTGCACTATGAACTTTAGTGATAATCATGATACATAAAATGGCTTTTGAATTATATATCTCTTTCTTAGTTATAAAAAAATGTATATTCCCATCAAATTTCATTAATATCTGTCCATTGATGTTTCAGAAATTCAACATAATGCGCTAATTTTCACAATTTTTGTATACAAGTGCGTGTGTGCATATTATAACCTTACATGATCATAACTTAAACTCATAAATTAAGCATCACATTAAACTCATAAATACTTTATATCATTCATTTATGAAAACATTTTTATTATATCATTAGATATGTTAAATAAATAACTATATTTAAAAAATAAAAAATTATTTAAGGATTATCTTAATTCTAATTATTTTGAAAGAAAAATTATCAATCAAAAAATAAAATAGATTATGAAATTGAACATTAGTTTCTGTGTTTGCAAAAACAGCATGTAAATAAATAAAAATCAATTAATAAATAAAAAAACTTTAAATGATATTTTTAAAAAAAATTTAAATAATTAAATTGAAAAAAAATACCCTTCTTCTTCATTCTGATGAATTTGAAATACTGTGATTAATGCTGAATGAACATAATTGTCCTGAGGAGTAGATGGGTTCAGTATCTGGAAAGATTTTTATTATTAATGTTTTGTATACGTATAATGAAATTCTATATTAAAATAGTAAATGAAGTTCAATTAAAAACAAACTCAATTTTAAATTTCAGACAATTAAAGTAAACAATATAAAATGGAGAACACTGAATGCTTTACAACCAACTACTTTATTTTTCTTACATTTTAACACAATTTAGGATTCATAAATAAATCTGAAATGCTTTCATGATGTAACTAATTAAGATTGAAAAAGAAAATGCATCTTTTCAATAACAATATATAACTCCAATAACAATTAAAGCTCTGTTTATATTAAGAAATTGCATAATAAAAACTGAAAACTTGATTGTTGTGTGTAAACAAAAATATTTAACAGAAAAGTCTGTAACAGAAAAAGTCATTCATAAAATGAAATAATAAAGAAATCTTAGAAAAGAAAGTAAAATATATTATTTTCTAAATAACTTTGATCACATAACATTTAAAATAAATAAATTATAAACGTTTTCAAAATCATGCAAAATATTAATTTGCTCTATATACTGTTATATATGTTATATTATAATACGTATTCTTTGAAAGAAACTGAAATTGTAATATCTAAAGAAATCACCTCACCATCTAGAAATTAATAGTTTAAAGAATATTAAAATTTGATGTTATATAATAAGCTATAATTTATCTTAAAGCAATTAAATAACAGCAAGATGACAGCTCATTTGAAGACTAAGCAAGTCAGAGTTTTTTCTCCCTTATACATATATTACTAAAGTGTATTGTAGATCCAAATACTATTTAATAGATTTATATTTTAAATAATTAATTTTTCATAATAAAATGGAACTTTCAATGTCACTGTATTTATGTCAAAGAAAAACAAATATTACAAAACATGTTAAATGTGACTGACCACACTACCAGTAGAGAACTTTGGCTCAAACCATATACACAATTAATTTCAACAATTCCACAAAATTATTTTCAATAGGCCAAAATTAAGACTTCAGTTTAATAGGCTGCCACATTGCACTCCCTTAAGCATTATTTTTTACCCTCATAAGAATACTGGTTAGAAGAGAAAAAAATTATTTCAATTTTTTTTTAATAATGCTATATTTAGACTTGTTTTTTTTTTTTTTCAATTCTATGGCAATAATACATATACAATACATACCTTTACTTTTGAAATTAACTCTAAAAATTAACATGTTTGTTAATTTGGACAAAATTGTGACATTTACATCTTCTACTTGTATGCATAAAAAATAAATAGGTTGATTATAAAACAGTAAAATAGATTTTCCCCTTTACATACATCACATAAATTAAAAAAAAAAAAAAAAAGACTTATTTTCAGAATTCATTATAAATGAATGAATGAAATAAATGCTTTTAAAAAAAATTAAATAATTGTAGTTTGAGATAAAAAAAAAATACGGCATATACAAATGTTGATTAAGATTTTTAACTCACAAATAAACATGGTGACATTGTAAAATATGTTTACCTTCAGTGGATAATTTTACTTACAAAAAACATTAATTTATTATTAAAATAGTATTTTTTTTAATTTATATATATTTATCTTTAAAAGAGAAATTAAATTAAATATGTGAAATAAAATGTAAACATATAATACTGCACTAAACAGATAAGAAAAATAGGAAAAGTATACAAATAGGGTGGGAGACAAAAAACAGATATTGCAATATTTTACTCATACATTTTTAGTATGTTGACTATGAATCAAGTTTTTATTGGCATTTTAAATTATTTCAAAGGCTTACACTGGAAAAAGGGAGTCAAATTTAATTATTTTGAAAAATATTGCTGAATAAATCAGCTGCTGGACATCTATAAATGATTGTACAAGATTAAAACATTAAAAAAACAGTTACCTAATGATTATTTTTATATCTCTAATTAATTACATTTCTCAGTACATTTTCAATAACAAAACCAAATTTCCAGATAGATTATAATTTGTTTAAAACTCTAGTGGAAATAAATCTTCATTCATTCCTTATCAGAAAAGTTTCCAAAATGCTTTTTTTTTCCCCTTATAAAAACATATCAATCACAATTGCAAGTCTTTTGAAATTTTCAACTGTTTCTTTCTGAAAACTTTGCTGCAATTATTGGTCCTAAATGTTATGAAATCAATTATCATAATCATTTGAAACATTCTGTGGAATGCTAAGATGGAAGCTTCTGTTAAGAATTACGAATAGAATGCTGTGTTGGATAATATAGAACATCTTTATATTTATAATAATCAAATACTTTGCTAAAAATCAAAACTTATTCAGAATATTAATATATGACTTCATCAAAGGAAAAATTAGCATTGGTATTTAGTTAATACTTCTTAAAGAATATATTAATAATATATAGATTAAATGAATATTACAAAACAAAAATCATCAAAAATATTTTTCTATTTCTAGATCCAGATTCCATTTTAAATTTAGACTTGGTAATTTGTACAGCTATATCCACTCTCTATATATCTTCTCTTCTATATATCCTTATATCTCTTTCTATCATATATATTCTATGTTCTTTTCACAAAAAGTGCAAGTTATATTTCAGCTCATTAATGCATACCAGACATAATACAATGTTCCTCACATTAAAATCTTTGTGGGGGGGGGTAAAGTCTGTTTCATCACACAACTAGCAGAAGATTAAATCTCAATTACATTCTGCTGTGCAGTTTCAATTTTCTTTTTAAAATCAAACAAATGATTCAAGCGTATTTTAAAAAGTGATTATAAATGATATATGTTTTAAAACTAATAATTAGTTTAATTAAATCAGTTGAAAAAGTGACTCATGTGGTATATGCCATAGTTTCTAGATTTTTCTTTATGAATGCTCTTTTAAGTTTTAATAATTAATGTAGTAGCAACAATATTTAAATATCTTTTGAGTCATGTTTATTTAGCTTTTTAATTTGACAAGCATGCATTTTCTTTAGAAATATCATTTAGCTTTAAAATAAATGTAAATTTATAACCACAAATATTTAACTTAAAAAAAATATTAAACTCTGGATATAAATATCCTAATATATGGATTTAAAAATACAGGTAGAAAAAGCAAAACTAACAGAAATTATGATATAAAACCAACATTTTAAAGCTCAATGTTTTTATATGGTGGCTTAAAAGTTTATGAAAATTATTAAATATTAAAGTTAAAACTTCGACAGTTATTTTACAAAATTGCCAAAAAGAGACATTTGTGAAATGTTAAAAATTGTAATATAAAATCAAAGTTTGTAAGAATCATTCTATTAAAAAGAATGAGACCAAAATTCAGAAAAATTATTGTGATAAGACACAAGCTATGTTGGAGCTTTCTTTCTTGGAGCTGGTGCAGCTAAAATTCTGATTGCGAATGATTACTGACTAAAAGTCAGCAACCCTTACTATCTCGGAGATTGTAAAGGGGAGATAGTATCTCCCCTTTGCGAGTACAAAAGGTTTACCATAACCTCATGTGGTGTGGGGAGTGCCCAGTGCTCCCAGAGGGGGAAAGAAATTTTTCCCTCAAGCGCTAACTTTCCTAAAAGCGCCTAGAGGAAAGAATATTTTGACTTATTAAAATTATTGAAATATTAGTTAAAACTTGTCGCAAACGTATAAATATTGCATTGTTAGGCGAGTACGAACGATTCCCAAAATTTCAAAGCTCTAGCTTGATGGGAAGTTGATTAAATTAATGATCGAAAATTTGATGACACACACACACATTCACACACCAAGTGAAATTCAGAAAAACGTTGTAAAATACTATCAGTTTTGTTTATATTTTCTTTTCACTGCTTATCTTGTGATTTTTACTGAATTCTCACAATTTGGTGAAACAAGTTTCTTTTGCTATCTGATAAAACCTCTTACTTTATCTGTTCACTAATATCATCACATCAGTAGTAATTCTTGTCTTTCTTAATTCCTAGTATTTAAGAACTTCATGTACATTTTATGAGAACTCATTTTACCTTGTAACTTTCAGAGCGAATATTTTTTTTTAAAAAAAAAAAAAGAAGTTGCTAGGATGTTTTCAATCCCAATTTAATATACTACACAACATTTTTTTTTTTTTTTTTTTTTGAAGAAAAAAAAAACTGTATAAGCTTAAAGTCACTCATACAATGAGTATAAGACAACTAGAATTAGATTTTCCAAAAAACAACTTTTATATTAAAATAAGGAAATTAGGATGCAAGTATCAACTACAGTAAAATAACTTACAATTAGACTCCTCCTAGACCAACCTCAGCAATTAATAAAAAGAATTACAACTAGTGGACTTAACTCAATTACTCTCAGCTCTACCTAATCTGTATTCTCTCCTCTTTTTAAACATTTAGGAGGAACATATATAAAAAACTAAAGGATACAATTCATTTCAGTACTTATTTAAACTATGGAGAATGAATGTGGGCTTATTGATAGAAGTAAAATCAACTAAACAGAATAAAATCATAAAAAAAATGAAAAGAAACTTCACACATTTGAAAGGGACATAATTTAAGCTAAATGGAAATTAAAACTGATACTTCAAAGTTCAATTTCCCATCTAAATTATCATTAAAAGTTTCTTATATTCATAAACTATTATAAGCTAATTTCATAGAGTTTTGTTATAATGCTATTAAAGAAAACTCAACAAATGAAAATAAATTACAAATATATCAACCAACAAAACTTTAAAACAGTAAAACATTATGAATTTCTAAAAGCTTTATTCAGATTTTTTTTTTTTTTTTTTTTCTTTTCCATCACTTTTATAGATATTAAATCTAAAATTTAAATGCTTTTTGTTTCTGTTAAAAATAAAATGTTTTATTGTTTGACATTTAGTTCATAAAAATCTGCAATCAAATAAGAAACAAAAATCATTTTAATTCACATATTTACCGATATGCTATAATCCCGTCCACATATGGTATACATTGGAGCACTGTTAAAGTACTTAGCAATATGCCCAGCTTCTAAAGTAGCAGACATAACAATAATCTGAAAAGTTACAAGAATATTTTTATAATTTTTAAGAAGTATTTGAAAGTGAAATTCATATATAATCAAAAATAAATAAGAAAACTCAGAGGAAAGAGATGGACAGCATCTCACAAAAATATCAAAATATATTGCACATATGTTAAGAGAGTAAAAGAAAAATTGTTTAACATAAATGACAAAAAGTAAAAAATTTTCAAAATAATAACTTTAAAAATATGAAATTTTTAATCTTCAGATAGCTATTTAAATCTTGTCTAATTGCAAATAAGCTAGACCACAATAACAGAAAAGTAACATTCCTTCCTTCTGAAAGATTACCTTCAATGAAAGAGGAGCTTTGTAAATGGATAAAACCATTTCCAAAACTTATATTTTCAAAGTAATTGATTTTTTTTATGTAATTTAATAAAGAGACACATTAATAATCTATATAAATAAAAATGTAATATGTGTTTGTTCAAAGTCACAAACTCCGAAATTACTGGAGCATTTGATTTGAAAATTTGACATCCCATTTTAATCCGGACGGGTTTTTATGTACTTATTATTTCGTAATTCAGTCTAAATTTTTTGAAATTTAATTTTTAAGTGATTTTTTGGTGTTATGACGTCATATGATGTAGTGCTTCTCTCTAAATGCAAAAATTTATACTTTACACACAGTTTTTTCGGGATTATTACATATTTTTCGATAATTATGATTATTGATTGGAATATTTATCTTTTTTTTTTTTTTTTTTTTTTTTTTTTTGATACTTAATTAGGATTATTTTTCAAAATCATTTTTTTCAATGATTATTCTTTTAACAACTAAAATTTCGTTTTGTAATTTTGGCAACATTCGGATAGTATTATCGAGGGGTGTTTATGATTTTACTTACAAATTACAACTTACTTTTTCAGTAATTTCACGCAGAATTCGTTTATTTCTTTATTAATATTTTTACAAATCAAAACTTCGCACTGATAAAGGTAGTTCAGTTCCTCTTACTGCAATTAACGTTAGTATTGTATTTTGGTAGTGTTATGTTACTCGCGTCATTAGTGATACTTCCAGTTCTTTGTTACATTTTGAATATAGACAGTCACCTTAATTATTTTGTGATACATTGCATTACTATTGAGCTGTGTCTTTTATGATAGTGTTGATTTTGTGTGAGTATAGTTTATTTTTTCATTGTTCTTCATTTAGTTTTTTAATTGTTTTTCTTATTTCTCAGTGCAATTGGTGAGAATTTTGTTCTGTCAATTAGTTTTCATTTTAATTCAAACTATATAGTGAAGTTGACCTCTTTGGAGTGCTTTGTTCAAGTGGCATGAAATGTTCTGTTTCCCATTGCATCATTATTGAGCTGTATTGAATGATTTACGTTTGAAGTTAATATTTCATTAGTATTTTATTTCCCCCTCTTTTTCTTCCTGTTTTTTCCATTTTTAAATGTTTTGTAATTTTATATGTTTTAGTCTGAACCTTCTTTCTTCTTTTTAAGCGCAGTCAATCAGCTTCAGTACATAAAAAAAATTCCTAGCCAAATTCATTAAAAATATTTGTAGTATGTTAATAAAGGCAGCAACATGGCAGTTTTTGGTATGCAACCAGAAACGAGTGATAGGAATGCAGTTATGCATATCGATGAAGTTGTACAATATCAGGCTGGAAGATATATAAGCAACAATGAAGCTGTATGGTGAATTCTTTCGTTTCCTATACACGAACAAAGTCCTGCCGTTGTTCACTTAGCAGTACATCTAGAAAATAGACAATGTATTTATTTCACAGCTACAAATGTACAACAAATAGCCCTAAATCCCCCAGCTACAAGATTAACTGCTTTCTTCATGTTATGTCAGAATGATGCATTTGCGAAAACACTGCTATATTCGGAAGTGCCTACTTATTACACATGAAATGCGAATAGAAAAGTATTTGAGCGACGCAAACGAGGTGAGCAGGTCATAGGACAACCTGGCATTTTTAAAGAAACGACTATTGGCAGACTATACACTGTACATCCGAATCAGGATGAATGCTTCTTTCTACATATGCTATTGGTAAATGTGCCTGGTCCAGTGTCTTTCCAACAACTGAGGACAGTCAATGGGGTTACACATTCCACTTTCCGCAGTGCATGTCATGCTCTAAATTTATTAGAAAATGACTTACACAAGGATGTATGTATTAATGATGCATGCAACATGTCGCATCCAAAGCAAATTCGTGCATTGTTTGCAATCGTATTGACTGCCTGTTCTCCTTCATCTCCTATAAACTTATGGGATAAATATAAATCACACAAAGTGGAAGATATTTTTCCACGAATGTGCAGGGAAAATTCTAATATGGGCATTGATTTCACAGCAGAACACTATAATGAAGCATTAATACTGATTGAAGAGTTGTGTTTAACAATTGCAAACAGAGTTCTCAATCAGTTGGGAATGCCATCAACTCGATCTGCTGCTGCTGCTTCATTTGATGTAGAACTGTGTCGCAAGCAAAACTACAACATAATGGATCTTTTGTCCTATGTTTCATCAAATATTCCTAAGTTAACGCTTGAGCAAAAAAGCATGATCAAATCATGCAAACTATCAATAGTGGGAATGGAAAAATCTTCTTAGATGCACCTGGAGGAACTGGTAAAACATTCCTGATCAAATTAATTCTGGCAGCAGAAAGATCCCAAAATGACATAGCCTTAGCTCTTGCGTCATCAAGTATAGCTGCAACATTGTTACCAGGTGAAAGAACTGCTCATTCCGCTTTGAAACTGCCATCGAACATTCAAATCATTGAAACTCCCACATACAATATTCCCAGAGCATCAAGCATGGGAAAAGTATTGCAGAAATGCAAACTTATTGTTTGAGATGAATACACAATGGCACACAAAAAAATCGCTTGAAACTCTTGATCAATCATTACATTATCATCATTATGATCAATCATTATGAACGTTTGGGAATGCATTAATATTGCTTGCAGGAGATTTCAGGCAAACATTTACTGTAATTCCTCAATCAACACCAGCAGATGAAATAAATGTTTCTTTGAAACACTCTGCTTTGTGGTGACATGTGAAGACTTTGAAATTAACTACAAATATGCGTGTCCAGTTGCAAAATGATCGATCAGCTGAAATTTTCTCAAATCAATTGTTGGATATTGAAAACTGAAAGGTGCCAGTAGATTTGACCTCAGGAAAAATTTCATTGCCTCATTACTTCTGCAATTTGGTGATATCCAGAGGAGAATTGGTTGTAAGAGTGTTTCCTGACATTCAAACCAATTTTAAGAATCCCAATTGGCTGAGCGGATGTGCTATTCTTGCTGCCAAGAACAAAGACATCTACCAGCTTAACAACATCATTCAGTCTCGCATTCAAAATGAAACAGTCACCTATAAGTCTGTTGACATTGTTGTGGAAGTAGATGAAGCAATAAATTATCCTACAGAATTTTTGAAATTCCTTGATCTGCCAGGAATGCCACCCCACATACTGCAGTTGAAAGTTGGTGCACCAATCATGTTGCAAAATATCAACCAGCCAAAGCTGTGTAAACTTACGCGGATTGCAGTAAAAAAATTAATGAGCAACGTCACAGAGGCAACAATTTTGACAGGACCTTTCAATGGTAAAGATGTCCTCATTCCTTGCATTCCTATGATACCAACAGATATGCCATTTCAGTTTAAGAGATTGAAATTTCCAATTCGATTGGCATTTGCAATCACTATCAATAAAGCTCAGGGGCAATCTTAAAAATTGTGCGGCTTAGATTTAGAGGCAGATTGCTTCTCTCATGGACAATTATAAGTGTTGCATGTTCCAGAGTAGGCAAAGCAGACAATCTATATCTACACTGAAAATGGAAAAACAAAGAATGTTGTGTACCCTGAATCACTGTAAAATTAACCTTTTGCACTCAAGGACATCAAGGTAGAGCCATTTCCAATTTGTGTATATTTTAACTGTTTAAGCTTGCCTTTTTATTTAAATTAATGTAATTTTTTAATCAGTTTTCAACTCTTTATAATTTCTATGTTTCTACATGAACCTATTTATGTATTCTTGCATTTAATTTATTATGATTCTTTCTTATTTATTTTTGCAATTTGCATTTAATTAATTTTTGCTTATGATTGTTTCTTACATATTTTTGTGATATGCATTTATTTTGGTTTGCTACTATTTTATGAACTACATGAACCTATTTATATATATGTATTTAATTTATTATTATGATTATTTTTGTGATTTGCATTTATATAATTTTTGCTTATGATTATTAATTTTATACTTTTGTGTTATGCATTTATTTTGGTTTATTATTATTTCTTATATATTTTTGTGATTTGCCAATGCATTTCATTGTCGCATTGAATCTTTAAAAGTTCTGAAAGAATGCCATCCCACATGCTGCAGTTGAAATTTAGCATGCTAATTATGTTGCGAAATATCAAACAGCCAAAGCAGTGTAATGGTACGCGACTTGCAGTAAAAAATATGCACATATTTTAACTTGTTTAAGACTTTTTTTTTAATTTAAATTAATGTAATTTTTTTATCAGTTTTGGGCTGTTTATCATTTCTCTATGTTTATTAAAATTTTATGAACCTATTTATGTATTTTTGCATTTAAGTTATTATTAAGATTAAATGTCTGTAATTAAACCAGACTATCCATTAAAGAAAATTATGCCCATTATAAGATTCACAATTGGCTGGATGGACAAGCTTTTTTCTTTTCTTTTAACTAGACTGAGCCACAGCAACGCGTGGCAGGGTGCAGCTAGTGATATATAAAAATTCTGAAGTATCCAAACAATCTGCAGTAACTTTTTAGAGAAGTTTAAATTTTCAAGTAAGCAATATGAATGATACATCACAAACTGAGCACATGAAACTATAAATAAAAATATTGATAATGATGAGATGTACCAATTGTCTTTACATACTGACAGAATAATTAGTTTTTTTTTTAATATCAATTGTAAAGGTTCAATTTTGCACTCATTTTTCCTTCCCCTTTCACTTACAAACATAAAAAGTATGTAACACTTGAAAGATCACTTGTGATCGGTTAAAATATTCAAAAATGTTAAGTATCTAACACATAAGTCAAGATTCATTAATTATTAAAGGATACTTTAATTCTTAAAAAAAAAAAAAAAAAAAAAGGTCTCTTAAAAGAAAAACTTAAAGTTGGTAAAAAAAAAAAACTGTTGCTACACCTAATAATTTGAACAAATTAAACAAATGTACCTTTAATGGCATAAATTTTCGCTCTTCTCTTACCCGCTGCGCTTTTTTGACAATACCCAAAAGTAAATCATTAAACAAAGTTCTTTCATGAGCTTCATCTAAAATTACAACACTGTATCTGAAAACAAAAAGTAAATAAATAAATACAGAGAAATATGCATGACAAAATAATAATGACATAATTAAACATAATAATATTTTAAGAGTTGAAAATGTTTTGCGCATAATTTCAAAATCTATTGAATGTCCAATAACTGAAGATTTTGTACAGAACTGTCTATCATATATTACATTATTTTAATTTAGTTTAGTTTAGTTTTTATTAACGTCGCACTAGAAGCAATACGAGGGCTATTGGGGACGGACCTCGTAATTTTGAACCACGATCAAGTGACAAGGACAACACCTGAGCTGGCACCCCCTTCTCCTAACATCCACACCACGCCAATGGAAGGACTTTGGGCCCCGAACAGATTTAACGTGCATCCGCCCCGGCTACACGGCGGGTCTTTGGCGGCCAAGGATCGAACCCGCGACTGAAAGATAACCGCCGGCCACGAGTCCACGACCTTGACCACTAGGCTATCGAGGCCCTACATTATTTTAAACTTAACAAAAAGAAATGATACACATCTAAATAATGTTAAACAAATTAAAATAAGGAATTATAAGCCTGAATTGTCTCCATATATATATAAAAAAATACATCAATGATTTGGCAAATAAGAAATACTTTTGATTTTTAAATTTGTAATATGCGTCCTAATAAAATCAAAATATTAAAAAATAAGTTTTCTGGGTGTTATTTTTAAATAACTATCCAAGCCTAAATTTTTGCAATAAATTTTTATTTCTTTTTTCCTTTACAGTTTTAATTTTTTTTAATCAGTCTCCAAAATTTATTTTTTGTAAGAATAAAAAAGTAGTAATTACTTATAGTGAGTGTGAGTGAGTGACAGAGGAGATGTATGGCACAAGAACCAAAACCAGCTTTGCTGCACCAAACACAGTAATTACTTATAAAAGAATTTTAAAAAAATATTTCATGCATTTATGAAATAGTTTCAAAATGGCATATTTTTCAATCTAATTAACCATACAGAAATTAAATTAAAATTGCACAAAAAAATCATTTCCAATAATAGTACTAATATATAAATGCAGTAATTCTATCATTAACATCAAAATAAACAATTTCTTCAATTTTTAAGTGAAAATATCGACAATATTTCTACTTTTTAATATTTCATAGTATATCTAAAATAATTATCATAAAAAAACATAATGATTGCTTGGTACTCTAGGATATTACACATTTAAAATATATATTACAAGGGTCATTTTTTTCAACCTCTGTTCAAGCTCCTACACAACCATACAAATGGTAGGACATAATTCAAATAACTATCTCTCCACTCCACACATAGAGCACTACGGATTACAAATGGTAGGAGGCAGGGATGTGCAGTGGGTAACTGCACATCTCTCAAACGAAAAACCTCTGCAGTTCAAATTCAAAGCCCAGGGAATACTTTTTAAATTTAAGATAATACTTTTTTATCCCTAATGCACCATCAGAAATTTTGAAATAAACCTGAAATAATTTTTCAAGCAGAAATTATATTCTAGTTTGCTTTCAACAAAATACACTTATAAAGTTGAACTAGGTAAATGAAGAAAAAGGCTTCTAAATATAATTGCATAAAATAGTTTTTAAAAAATTTAAAATATAGAAAATACTTTTTAAATAAAAATACCTATTTAATGAATGAGACCCCCCCCACACACACACACTAAATAGTTTCTTGAGTTTCGAACCCCAAAAATATTTTGAAAACAAACCCTTTTTTCCATTTTTTGTAAATTAAATTCAATAGGACTTGCCCTTACTCTTTCTTACCTTTTGAATCTATAACACCTATATCCCCTTTTATTCCTCCTTTCCCTCCCCTTTTGAAAAATATTATATCGCTAATATTAAAACGTCTATAGCAGCAAGCAAGTTTAATTTTAGATTCAATTTAATGCGACAAATGTACCTTAACCCCCTTTTCTACATTTTTTTTTAATTAAGTGTGATATTGCTTATTGAAATTCTCATAACAGCCTGCAAATTAATGCCAGCCAAAGAGTATCTACATTTACTCTTGTTGATCTTTAAGTAAGAAAGATATTGCTCACCAAAATATGTTGACACAAATATAGAGAACATTTTCCCAGCAAATTTCTTCATACATGGAAGTTTTTCAGCAGGCAAAATTTGCAAAAGTCAACAAATGTCACCACATTTCTTTCGTGATCTGACTGCATGTCATTAAAGTTTGAGTGATTTTAAGCACAGGAAAGAAATCTCATTTCAAGGCGGATTTTTCTGTATTGGCAGGACACAAAAAAACTCTTAGCTGGCCACATGTGCCCATCCATGGTCCCCCATCCCATCCATGCCCATCCATGGTCTATGTACCTGCCCATCCATGGTCTAGACAAAGCTTTGCAGGAAAAAAGGAAAAAAAAGGAGATGGAATGACAAGAGGGAAAGAAGAAAATAAAAGAAGATTGCTAGAGCCTTCTAGAGATCCATCACCTGTGTTTACCAAAGACAGTAACTCAGTCGGAGAATTTAGTTTAGTTTAGTTTTTATTGACATTACACTAGAAGCAACACAAGGGCGATTGGCGATGAACCTCGTAATTTTTAACCACGGTCAAGTGACGAGGACGACACCTGAGCAGGCACTCCCTCTCCTAACATCCACACCACGCCATCGGGAGGACTTTAGGCCCCGAACTGATTTAACGTGCATCAGCCCCAGCTACACGGTGGGTCTTTGGTGGCCAAGGATCAAACCCGCAACTGAACGAAAACCACTAGGCTACCGCGGCCCACTCAGTCGAAGAACAGAAAAATCAATTGTACACCTTAGGGATTGTTAATGCTGTGTTGGTATATATAAAGTAATCCTTAAAGGGGCAAGTGTTCCTAAGAATCACATAAAATATAAAATATATAACTAGTTTAAAAAAGGAAAAATTAGGAACGAAGATTAAGAAGTGTTAACCTGCTATTTCATTTTTAAAATCTGTTTCATGGAAGGCAACTTATAACTTTTTAAAAAGATATTTTGATCTTTAAAATAAAAAATAAATAAAAAATTAATAATTCTTACTTACTCTAACAATAAATGGTCACGAATTGATTCCCTTAAAAGCATGCCATCAGTAAGAAACTAAAAAAAATTTAAGAAATCAGAAATTTTTAATTCTGAACAATTTATGTCACATAACAGAGAAAATTAAAATCATCAGTACAATAATTTTTTAAATTTTCTATTAATATGATGCCCTCAATTACAATTTTTTTGAGCATGTAATCTCATCACATTATATTTATCATAATACAAACATATTAAAATACTCTAAAATTCTTTTAATAGGATGTGTACCTTTATTTTTGTGGCTGGTGAAGTCACAGTTTCAAATCGAATGGAATACCCAACCTGTTACAAAAATAAATCATGGAATGATCAGATACTCTCAAATACATGAAATCAAAAACATTCACTTTTCTGTTAATATGACACCATTCCTACTGTGGCACCAAAGTAGTAAACGAGGTAACTTGTTTATTTCATGCCACAAAAAGTTATTCAATCATAATAAATATGTAAAAGCAAGAAGAGAACACATTATGCAAGATTTCATTTACGTTTGGCACCAAATCGTGTCATTTTAACAGATAAGTACCAAACTTTAAAAAAATATGTATCATTTTTTAACTATCTATAATAGTTATTTATTTAAACTTTTAAATACTTGAAATGTCCCTCCCCCCTCCCAAAAAAGTTTTTTAATCTTTGGAAAAAGAATAAAAAGTTATTCAAGTAAAAACTTTAAATACATTCATAAAGAAACTTGATTCAAAAGAAATTTCACTACCCTACTTAAAATTTTATAATACTGTAATTTATTACATATACTATAATTAATAATCAAAAATTATTTTCACATAATTAAAATTTTAATTTTAAAAAATTAGAAAAAATGGTAAACTTTCTAAATGCATTAAAAATTATAACTAACATATTGGATTCATTTAAAATTTTCTACTTAATTTGTTTTTGTTAAAATATCACGATCTCAACTAAAGCTAACAATTTTTCATATAACAATTTTAAATTATTTGTAAAAAATTACTGGAATTTAAAATAGCCCTTTACATTCATACAAAGATTTTTTTTAACAATAGCTCATCAATTATAACATTGCATGAAAAAAAGAATAATACAATAGGAGTTCTAGCATAGCATTTTCTATGTAAAATGTTTATATTATAAAGAAGTACTGATATTTATGCAATATTTCAGAATATATTAAATGAAGAAAATATATTTTTTCTTAAAATACAAGAATAAGATTAATATTAGATCTTGAAACTACATGGTCAAAAAAAAAATTTTAATTTTCAATCAGATAATATCTTACTTTATAGCTTTACTTAATAAAATAACTTATAAATCTCAGAACTTTATTTTACATAATGCAAATTCATCATTTAAGTTTTAAATTAGCAACAAATACATATTACATACCTTACTTCCAAGTTCTGTTTTCACTTCCTCAGCAACTCGATTAGCAATTGTAATAGCAGCAACTCTTCTTGGCTGCAATATTTTTATATTTAAAAGATTTTTCAGTTAAAGTCCAGAATAGGATATCCTCTAGGCAATTGGCGACGAAGCTTGACAACTTCCTATAAATGTCGCCAAACGTGCATGACTTAAGAGTATTCTTAGGGTTACTATAACAAATCGCCATATTTAAATCATTATCACCCCCAAAAGTCGCCCAGGAGACACTCTATTCCAAACTTTAACCGATTTTTCAATTAACCATAATTTAAGTTGAAATACAGATTATTGGTAAAATATATTAAGTAATTTGTTTTTAATCTGATAATAAATAGCAATCAATTTAAGTTACTTATTACACCATGTAATATACACATCTTACCAAATATCAATTGGAAATTTTAAAATCTACATTGCAACAATGAAATTTACAGGCTCCAACCAATAGAAACCAAAACATACATTTTGAGGCATTTTTCAATGTAAAATTCTATGTACAATTTTATTGATGATTTAATGGCCAATCTTGGCTTCAAAGAATCCCTCAGAAATGGATGATGATCCATAGATTTTTCTAAGACAAGGTTTAACAGTACTTTTCCATTTTGCCGGCACAAACAATAAAGTCATCAAAAATGATACAACCAATGCCAAACAGAAATACATTTTTGTTATGTGTATACTGTGCATTGTCATCAATAAAATTCTGCTTGGCGAGAGTTACGCCTGCGAAATGGGAAAGTACCAGTTTAACATGTGTAGTTTTGCTACATAATAACTATACTAAACTATTAATATTAATGAGCACATTTAGTGAAAATGATAAAAACGTTAGAGCATAACCTGAGAGCGTTTGTAAAGCAAATACAGTACACATAGTGCAACTAGCAATTATATGGAGAATTAAAAATCATAAGAATTCTGACTTCAGAGACTATTTTTAAATATTATTTCCTGTAGCCATGGGATAGTAGAGCACTTGACAAATACTACGCTGAAAGATTGGCTTTGTAAAGAAAATTATGTGCTAAAGTAACAATGTTAAATATGTCCCATTGATGGATTGAAAAAGTAGGTATTTTTTTCTTTACGGAAATATAAAATTTATGTATATAAAATTCATATATATTTATAAATATAAAATTTCTTTATATAAAATTGAGTCTTGCTGAAAATTAATTATAATGTCAAGATTTTTTTTTCCTCTTTTACATCAACAATAATTACATTTTGTTTACTCAGATACATTTATATTTCTAACATATATTTAATTTAATAATTTATTGTTGGCTTTAATTTTAATATTAGTTAATTCATTTGTATGGCATAATCATTTGTTTTATTATTTTCATTGTTAAAAGTTGGCATCATTTTTGTATTTTAAAATGTTTTGTATTCTTTGAAGAAATATTAGTGTTCTATGAAACTTGGTACGTGAAAATACACAAATAAACATTATAAGATAATTTAATTATCTATTGAATGATTTGTGTCATTTTATCATTTTAAATAATTCATCAAATTTAAGAGGAAACGGATTTAAACGTTCTGCTATATTCAGTCATTGATTTTCAAATTACTTGTCTAACTTAAATAATTTTTTTTCCAACAGATTTATTTAAAAATTTCATGAAAACTATGAACAAAAACAAAGAAGGTTTTGCATATATCATAAATCATTTGAAAGAAGCAAGAGCTGATAAATTAAAAAAGGGAAAATATTCATTGACCTACAGATTAATAAAATGTCAAAAGATGAAAATTTCAAGAAAAGTTAAGATACTCTAGAAGTAGCTGCCTGAAAGCATTTGCATCAATTATTCACAGTTTAAGGGGCAACACCATAACCAAAAACTATAAAAAAAATAATAAGTAAATGGGCTCCCTACATAGTTACTATTAGCTAGGATTGCAGATGTCACTCAAAATACACTACCTGACTTACCATTAGTACTTTTTCTCCAAAAATCAAGGAACGGTAAAAGAAAAACAACTAGAAAAATTCCACCAGGTTATTCAAGTGAGGGGATCTTAATATGGTGGGTAACTATTGTTGGTTTCTTATAAAAGAGATATGATACCACATCTCTTTTATAAGAAACCAAAGGTAGAAAGTAAAGGTGCTGTATACAGAAATGTCTTTAAATATTCTTTGAAATACTTTTATTAAATACAGATTAATAGTTTGGTTAAGATCAGGAATAGGATGTCCCCAAGGCGATTGGCAACGAAATTTGGCGACTTCCTAGATAGGTTGCCAAACGTGCGTGACTTATGCATTGAGTATTCTTAGGGTTGGTTACCATAACAAATCACCATGTATAAATCATTATCGGCCCCAAAAGTTGCTAATGCTCCCTAAAAGTCGCCAATCACCTATTTCCAACTTTAACCAATAGTTTTTTTTTATCAGCATTTTCATTACTGTACTATCAAATTCAATAAACAATTTTGTACAAGTGTATAACTATAAATCACATTCAAACAAATACATGTTCTTGTTTTGAAATTTGAAACACAGCTAATATTCGTTTCAATATCATTGCAGTTTGCAATACAGTTTTGATTTTTGCTTTAATCTCATTGCATTTTATGACAAAATTTCACATAAATTGGTAATGTTTCATATCACTTCATTTATAGCATCTTTTTCAGAAAAAAGCTGATATTGCTGACTCATGATTGGAAACTGTCACAAAAAAGTGGTGGGTGTTATGCATTTTAATGGCTATTTTTGTATTCAGCATAATCAATCTGGCAAAAAAGTGCAGAAATAATCCTTGTATCAGAAAAAAAGTTAAAATGTTTTGCTCATGGTATTAGCTTTGAAGATTTTATTTTACTTCAATTAATTGGCATGAATAATTGAAATAAAATTCAAAAATTTATTGAGAAATATAATTTATTCCAAAAAAATTACCATATGACATAAAAATAGTTACAAATCTAAATATCTATAAGAAAGTGAACATAAAAATATAAATCTTATTACAATTACAATAAAACAATTCCTAAATACCCATTTGTTGTTTTAAACCAAAAAAAATACATCTTAAAAATCCTCACCTGTGTAATGGCAATACATTTATGTTTTGCAAATCCAGCTTCTAAAAGGTACTGAAAAAATATAAATAAATTATGATGTAAAAATCACATAATGTAGCACAGTTATCACACATAAAAAGATTTGATTTGTATCATACATATATATATATATATATATATATATATATATATACAGTAAATCACAAAAATAATTGGATAGTTAGATTGATTGGTTGGTTAGTTTTATTGACATCACACTGGAAGCAACACAAGAGTTATTGGCGCCGAACTTCGTAATCTTGAACCTCGGTCAAGCAACGAGGATGACACCAAAGTTGGTACCTCCCTTTCCTAACTTCCACACCAAAACCAATGGGAGAACATGGGACATCAACAGGTTTAATGTGTATCAGCCTTGGCTATATGGCAAGTCTTTAGTGGCATCAAGATTCAAACTCATAATCAACAAAAAATACCACTCACGAGCCTGCAATCATGATCACTAGGCTACCAGGGCTACATCGGATAAGAAATTTAAATTCAAGTATATAGCAACTATCATAAGTGCCAAATACTTTTTTCAGCAAATTTTTAGAAAGATATTTGCATAATTCAGAATAAGACTATATCAACCACTTTTTAAAATTGAGAATAGTTTGAGTTACGCTAGTTTAGTTAAAGATATCGAGTAAAAAATAGTTGTTAATTATACATTAATGAAATTGGAAATACTTGCACTATACTGCAAACAGGAATTGACAGAAAATTCTTTTACATACAACACATGTAAGAAAGAAATAAATTCCAGTTTTCCTTCCGATTTCAGAAACAAAATTATCCCAAATTAAAGGGATTCCTTTTTCAGCTCATCTTTCTTTTATACATCATGTTTTCTCTTTTTTGATTAGTAAACCGCTTCAAATATATTCTACTGGGTTTAAATTCAGTGATTATAGTGGAGTTCAAAATATTTTATAGGACCACCAAAGAGGAACATTGAGTAACATGCTTTGAATTATTGTCTAGATAAAATTTGATGTTCCAAATGCCTAATTTTTAAGTTAATAATTTTAAATTGCTTTTTATTGAATATTTAATTAAATCAACTGGATAATTATATTACCAACAAATGCAAGTGTATATATTTCTGAAATTATTATGTCTGTCTACTTGAGCACACCTTCAAATCTTTTAGCTCCCCCTTTGAGAATTTATTTGTGAATCAAAGAATGGAAATTTTAAATTTGCTTCCAACACTGAAGGAGAAATTCATTCAAATATGAAATGAGTTAATATTTCATGGATTTTTGAAAAGACAAATCTATGCTCTTTATTTTCTACACTCTATAAAAGAGAAAACATTTATATGTATTTGATTTTTTTTAGATAAAGAACAAACATTTGAATATCACTTGATGTCTCCTTATCTCAGTGAGCCATAACTGCTTAATTTTTAATTTGGCTTCAAAATAAATTTTTAGGGTTAAATTAAATTTAAAGATTTGATATATTGTTAAAAACAAGAGAGCAATGATTTATTTTTATTTTATTTTGTAGTAATTGGTTGGAATAAGAATATGGCAGCTTTTCCATTTCGCCGGCACAGACGATAAAGTCGCCAAAAATGATATAACCAATGCCAAAATGAATATTTTTTTAATACTGTGTGTTGTCACCAATAAAGTTTACTTGGCAATATTTATGGTGGCAAAATGGAAAAGTATCGAATATGGTATTCGAAAACTTAAATGACAAGCATTTTTTTGTCCATGGTAGCCTAGTGGTCATGGTTGCAGACTCGAGGCCAACATTGTTTCTGTAGAATTGTAGATTTGAACCATTATACCTTAAAAACCCACCTTGTAGTGGGGCTGAGGCAGATTAAATCTATCATAGGCATGATGTGGAAGTTTAGAGATAGAGGTGCCTACTTAAGTGTCATCCTCATCACTTGATTGAGGTTCAAAATTATGAGGTCCATCACCAAAAGCTCCTGTGTACCTTCTAAGAGTGATGTCAATAAAAATTATCAAATCAAATATACATTTTATAGTTCAATAATCATTTTTAAGGCAAAAATAAATTGCTGTGTACAAAAAATACATGCTTAATTTTATTCAATATTGCCATTCAACTATAAACTATATGTGTTTTTAAGTATTCAAATATGCTTACAAGTTGCAGGCTTTGCCAAAAGTATTACACCAAGTCTGATTACTTTCAAAAGCCAATGTATATAAAAGACATTCACGTCATTTTCTTAACCAGCAAAAGATTCCATATGCAAGAATAAAAAATATTTATGAAATAAGTGCATGCACTATAACTCCCAGACTAATAACAAAAACTCAAATAGTAATGGAGAAGGAAAAATTTTATGGTTGCCATGTGCAACAATTCATGCCTAAACAGAAAAACAAGGTTTGACCCATATTTGGCAATTTATCAATACTTCCACTGCCAAGAATGTTGGTCACACTGCATTTCAACCAAACAGCTGCCATATCAATGATGGCATAACATTTGGTCACATATCATTTACACCTGATAATTTACCAGCATGTACCAAACAATTTCATGCTGGTTCTTTCAAAGATGTTGATAGTTGATTATAGAAAGTTACACCTCAAATTAAATCGTACATTCATGGATATTAAAAGATTCAATCATTTGTTCAAATGCAGATAGTCAAATCTAACATGTGCATTTAACTAATATGTACTCTTTAATAACAGTAAAAACCATGTCACAATTTATTACTTATTAATTAAATTTTAAAGCTTAAGCAAAATTGAAGCAAAGAATTCCATGATAAATACTGATACATCTTCATCCACATTTTTCATTAAAAAAATAAAGAATAACATGGTTGAAACTAAACACTAATTATGCAAAATTATAAAATGATAATGGCCTTAAATTCATTTAAAAAATTCAATTTACTTGAATAGTCAGATTACAGGTGTGGAATAAAGCCTATGAAGAAGTCCATTCTATTTTCAAAACAAAGTGATCAAATTTAGAAGTCTTGAATGAAAGTAATAAATTTCATTGAGCAAAATCCAGATTCTCTGAATAGATAATTGGAAATTTTACGATTAAAGCCTTTCTTTTGATCAAGTAATGAGTTTTAAAAGCCTTATAACAAAATGGACTTCACAAATCATACAAATAACTGTTAATATATAACGCAACAAATTTGCTCTTACTCTTATAAAAAAAAACGTACATTTTGCATTCCAATTTTAGTTCTAAGCACTTGTAATAAATCTTTTTTTTACTGAAGTATCATACAATTTCATTTCAAGCACTTAATATCTTTTAAATGTTATACCTGAGGAATTTGCGTTGTTTTGCCACAACCCGTTTCTCCAACAAAAATTGATACTTTACTATCACGAACAGCTTCTAAGATTTCACATTTAGCTTTAAATATAGGTAACCGTTCCCTTGCAGCTTGAAGAGAATCCATTTCTAAATATTAACACAGCAAGACACCAAATGGTAGTAATCTCTATAAGCACGAACGATTTGATTTCAAATATCCCTCCTATCAGCGAGAACTGATTACTTCTATTTCTACCACGTGGGATTATTAAGTGCGGTTAACAGTGATCACAACCCCAGAGAATGGCCTATAAAACAGCTACCTTGATAACATTTAGAAAGATTTATTTCACTTCATTAAAAATGACATTCTTCAAATTCTGTACTAAATATCTAAATGACCCATATCTTATGTATTGTAATTGATACAAAACATATTACTGTGGTACAGGTAGGTAGCTTAACTATAACTGTAGATATGTTAAATAAAGTCGTTAAGGACAGCCTAATAGGAGAGGTAAAACGGAAAATAGGATAGAATTCAGCAGGGTTACAAGCAAAGTCATTCTCTCTCGCCAAGGTCAAACTTCAAATACAATGAAAAATATCTCATTTCTTCTTGGATGCTCACCGAGAAGTATCATACATCGGAATATCCTATAGACAGAATATTGAATCAATGAAAAATATGATCTCCTATGAAAACCATGTTCGAGTAAAATAAGTCAATTTATTTTGATGTTATGTTTTATAGTTTCTAAAATAAAATACTGATTATTTTCGCTTGAAAAAAAACGAAAATATTAGTAACATATATTTGTAAGAGTTCTATGCAAAGTTTTGTAAGGAACAGATTTAGCCAACTCAGGTGCACTTTTTTTTTTAATAATTATTGTTAAATTACTCAATTATATATAAGAATTAAGGTAAACGATGAATTTTGAGAAATGAGCAATAGTAAACTTTAACGATATTAAAATTAAAAGAAACGATAAATTATTAAATTGAATATATTTAAGCTAAATGTAATTAAAATTAAAACAAAGATAAAAAAATTGAAAAGTGATCTGGTACGCCAAAAGTGATCCATCTAAAACAATAGCCCCTTAGGTGGCTAATTATTTATATTTAACTGTCAGACATTGAAAGTAGATGAAATAAACAGTTTTTTGAAAAATATTAGATATACATAACAAACAATTCTTCCTATGCATAGATATTAATTGAAAATGTAACAGTTTAGATGGTACAAATGTTTTTATTCTGTTAAATTTTTGAAAATACCCATATATATATTACAATTAAGAATATTTGGTACTCAGAAACTATGTAGGCCCTATTACGATCTCAAGGCAGTTTCAGGCTATCTAGTGTTAATTTTCTAAATTCAACTAAATTCGCATTTGATACTATCCCAAATTATATATATATATATATATATACAATAGTTTCTAACGTATATATTACTTATCTAAGTCTACATTTATTATTCATAAATGTAGGTAACTATCTTCCATACTTATTTCGGTAAAGTATTTATTAGATTTCTTAAAATAAATCTCTCATAGAGAGAGAGCTGTTATTAATTTGGTATTCTTGGTTGATAAGATAAAATTTCACGAACAAATTTAATTACATATTTCTTGTGGTATTCTCTTTTTTCGTTATTTGGAGTAAAAGCCGAAAAATTATAAGTGGTGTGCAATTTTTAAGAAGTTTTGAAAAAAAAAAAAACTGAGAAATATACATAAATTTAAATTTAAGATTATAGATACTGTTTTGTTGTTTTTTATTAATGAAAATATTCCAATGTTGCTAATTAAATGCA
>BMAW01000495.1:149258-188834 GCA_019974015.1 Nephila pilipes | reverse complement strand
GCTGAATGTTAAGTCCGCTTCGCGGTACAATTTAGCAACATTTGGCAAAATACCGCCAAATAATTCCTGTCTCCAAGAGTGGTTTGACTAAACTGTATTCCAACCATTTAATTTACCGGATTAATTAATTTTAGTTAGTTTTAAAGTTGTTATGTATTTCACTTGGTGTGAGTCTGTATGTATGTGTATCAGTGTGTCATCAAATTGTCTATTGTTAATTTAACCAACTTCCCATCAAGCTAGAGCTCTGAAATTTTGGGAACCGTTCTTATTTGCCTAACAATGCAATATTTAGATATTTGCGACCAGTTTTAACTAATATTTTAATAATTTTTTTAATAAACTTTGCCACCATATAAAAACGTTGTTTTTAAAAACGTTGGTTTTTATTTCGAATTTTTTAAAACGTTTTTATGTATTTCGCTTGGTGTGTGTGTGTGTCATCAAATTTTCAAATTTTTTTTGTGTGTCATCAAAAATAAAAGTAGTAAACGAATTTCAAGCCAGCTCACTGAATTAATAAATAGTACGAAGTCATCATAGAACCCGGTAATGGAATTACTCCCCTAGACAACCATACCTTTGAATAAGAGCAAACCAGTAGAGATTCGGAATGTACAATCTCCCCGTTCTACATAGATTGCCCTTTTTTCTGAAAAAAAAACAATATATATATTTTAAACATTTTTAATGAATCAAATATCATTCTTAAGTTAAGCCTATAATACAAAGCAATAAAGTAAGAGCTGGCTGGAAGCATGGGAAGCTCAGCAACTTCGAACTTTATAATAGTGGCAAATGTACTGCTAGCTCAGCCAAAGTTACTTCCCTTGGAAAATGCATTGAATTAACCCAAGCAAACTAAATACTGACGGGACAAAAAAAAAAAAAATAACGTGACATCTACATATGGTCAGCAACGGAGAAAAAATATAAGGGGGTAACTCATTATTAGAATGAGAGAAAAGGAGTTGACAATTGGCTACACACACACAAAAGTTTTCATAGATTGACATGTTACATTTAAGAGTATCATGAGGGCTTCAGGCGATGGTCATCGTAATTTTAAACCTCGTTTAGGGAAGACACCTAAGATGGCACCTTTCTCTCCAAATTTCCACCACCACACCAACGAAAAGACTTCGAGACTTGTTGGATTTAACATGCATCAGCTGTACTACACGATGGATCTATAGTAGCATCAGTACTCGAACCTAAGACTCGAAGGAAGCAACACCTGCATGAGCTCGAGATTATGGCTCTAAGGAAGGTTTGTAATATTTGAGAAAGCGTTTTAAGTTTTATGTGCATAAATTACGAATTATAAAGTTTGAAGTAGGTAACGCTTATTACAGTTTCAGTAACGTTTGAAAATGGTTCACGTAATCGTATTCAATTGAAAAGTCATTAGCATAAGCGATAACATAGTGAAAAGTGATTAAAAATTAATTAGCTATACAAAAAATTATGCTTACAATCAGGAATTTGTTACTTATTATTGTTAGGTATTAAAATCACAATTGTGTGCGTGCGTGCGTGCGCCTTAAGCTTCTCTCTTCTCTTCTCCAATCAAAAAAGAAAAATATTTAGATTACTTAAAAATTTTGCTTTTTCTTTCTTTTATGCTAATATGATTGTTAAAACTTAAATGTTGCATATTTTGCATTACTTCTCAAATTGAATAATTTAAAGATTTTAAAAAAAGAATTGCAATCTCTAATAACAAAAGTAAAATTTTAATTCGAAAAGATATCGTAAATTCTTAAAACGTATTTCCTTACCTCTGTAATACTCGTTTCTTAAAAAGCTCGCCTTACATGAATTCCTGTATGACATCTTACGTTCTTTCATGTTAGTCAGCCAAACAGAATGTAGATTTGAGAGTTTCACAAGAATAAATAAATAAATAAAAAAACAATACTTAAAAAAATTCAGCTTTTCATAAATCTTATTAGAAATAGTTTACTTCTAATGCCATTCAATTATAATTTTGTTTAAATTTAATTTTTTCATCATTTGCTTGAAATTAATAAAATTCCGAATTTACATACTTTGCAATATCTTTTGTATCATTTTCTTCTGATGCATATCAATTTTATATTCTACTGCCATTAAAAATGTTCCACCAGGGAAAAAATTTAATTTACATATGCAATATAATGGGAAGAAATTACGATTAACTACATTGGTGCCGGCTCTATCTATCCTAGCTACCGGAAGGGCAATCGTGCATTGTCTTTTTGAGAAATAGCGCCATAAGAACTCGAAAATAGGGCACTGTCACGTGATCTTAACACGTCAGAAGAGTCACGGAGGCTGTAATAAGTTACGGATATCCGAACAAGAAGTGATTGGCGATGAGTACTCTAGGACCCCACATACCAACATTCCAGGTACAGGGCTCGTGTTACTATAACGAATGCACACACAGGCTAGAACCATTAATTCTTTTCTGTTTCCGCACAAGAATACATCCATCATAAAATTTAACAAAAAAATAGGATTCGTCTTAATTCTTTCAGAGGCGGTGGTATATTTTTTATACCACATATTTAGCACCCTAAAAATCTCTGTAAAATACCCACACATTTATCTTCAAATGGTAGCATATAGTGTTATTTACTTAAATTAGATGGCACAACCATGAGGATTGATTTTAAAATTTATTGCTTTGAATCTACTGTTCCTAACAAGTGATAAGAAAATTGAATCCTAACAAGTGATTGTTTTATCCCTTATAGAAATGTTTCTGAAATGAATTGAAAATTTCAATTTCATCAGCTAACCAATCTACATCTTTGAAACTTTATGTAAATATTGCTAATTACTCAAAACAAAACATATAAAGTATTCGTTTCATATTCTAAATTAAGTAGTATAAAATTTATACCGCCGCCCACTCAGAGGGTTAGAGAGCAACTGAAGACAGAACTAAAATTTTCGAATCAGAATGATATGTGTGACGGTTCACTTTAATTCTGTGACATATAGAGGTTGTAAATATGTTATAAAGTGACAGTGAGGCAAAAATCAGACTTATTCTTCGAAGAAGAGAAATTTAAATCAGGGGGGAAAGTTCTATTGCAAAATTTTGCAAAGAACAGATTTAGCCACCTAAGGTGAGCGTTTTTAATAATTCTTATTAAATTACTCAGTTAAATATAAAAGAATTAAAAGTAAACGATGAAATATAGAGAAATGGACAATAGTAAACTTTTCGAATATTAAAATTAAAGGAAACGATAAATTATTAAATTGAATATGTTAAAGATAGATGTAATTAAAATTAAAACAATCGATACATTAAAAAAATTAAATCTTTATTAGCTGCAAGTAATTACAATTAAAGCAAACAAAAAATTATTAAATTGAATATATTTAAGGTAAATGTAATTAAAATTAAAACAAATGTTAAATTATTAAATTTAATATATATCAGCTGCATTCAATTAAAATTAAATCAAATGAAAAACCATTGAATTGAATATATTTAAGATAAATGTAATTAAAAATTAAGCAAACGATAAAAAATCGAAAAGTGATCTGGTACACCAATACGCTACACCTAAAACAATAGCCCTTTAGATGGCTAACAAACATTTATCGACGCTGTGCGTGTCCACTAAAAGACATTAAACAAAAGCGCAGGGGAAAAAAAGGATTTCTCGAAACTAAATCTATTAAAAAAAAAAAAAAAAAAATCCAACAAAGTGAAGACGGAGAGAGTGTCTTCGAAGGCGTCTAAGATAGAACTGGCTGGAGGCAGAAGATTAGGGACTTGTTGTTGTTGATAGACATGAGACTTGCAAACGATAATTGATATATAGTGTTAGCATGAGATAAAAATAGACGATAAGCTGCCGACAATTAAGGGTCGATAGTAGGGTATTGCCTCTAGCGGTGAACTTTATCAAAAAATCTAAGTAAACTAAGATGTAAGTCACTGAAGAAAGGTATTACAAAATATACAATACTGCAAAGAGTTACCCGCTTTGTAAGAAGAACAGAGCCCTTAGCGTGTATCGCATAAATACTTCAGAATAAGGAGGTCTGACCTTTTTTTTTTTTTTTTTTAATTTGACACATCTGCCCATCACATATGTGAGAGGGTATGTTTCGAATGCAAACAAATAGTGTGGACGGTTGGTTTTTGAACTCTTACGGATCTACACTTATTCTTAATTTTATTTCTAGTAGCCTTTTAATCTAGTTTTAATTATTTTTTAAATATACATATTTCTAAGAAATATTTTTAAAAGAATGCCACACGAGGACTTTCGTTCGAAAAAAAAAACTTGCTTCATCTTAAGAGATCCCTTCTGATGGGTCGGAGTTACCTTCAGAAACAAGTGAGGAAGAAAATATCTTTACAGTATATTCAGTAAGAAATATGCCTTATTTTAAATAAAACTACATATGCATTTCTACCAAATTTGGTTTTTTAAGTTTATAATGTAGCTATATCATTAAATTAAATTAAAATTATGAAAACCATATATGTATAACAAAAAGTTATACTTAAATTAGTTAACACATTTTTGCCCAAATTATCACTCGTAGAAATAAAAAAGACATCATAAAGTTCTAATTTTTTCAAAAAAGTGTTTTGTGATCCTAATTCCAAATTAATTAAAATAGTATACTTTTTTATGAAAGTATTTATTATTTCTTCGAAGGAATACAAGAACTTCGATGGATCAACGAGTGTACAAATAAGATGTCCTAGAGGAAGGGGGGTATATTAAAAATCAGGAAATAAATAAAAATTAAATTTACCATTTGATATTGTGTCCTTTTAACGTTATTAATTCATATCAGATGAATTTTAACTAACCTTTAATGTTTTTATATACCGTCCCTCAAAGGGTTAAAAGACGACTTGATGTAACTCCTGTATCCACGATCTATTTCAAAACTCCTAAGTGCTTCTGTTTCTACTGCTGCGTCAAGGGAAGTCGCAACAATGGTTGCCGTCCTACAGACTTCCTCTCATACTTCGTGCGGACACTTGTCCTATAAACTGACCAAGTTCCCGATTCGAGGTAAGTGACTGGCTGGACTGTTCCGAAATGCCAAACGCAAAATAATCAAATAGTTTACGAATATCATCTGTTCTAGCACTTGATTCAATATGATATGAACCATGAGGAATTAAAAGTTGAAGTAATATTTTTCGTTCTGTTTTTAAACACCAGTTTTTGAAATACATTGTACATAATTTGATATAAAAAACCAACGTTTTTATATGGGGGCAAGGTTTATTAAAAGTTACTAAAATATTAGTTAAAACTGGTCGCAAATATCTAAATATTGCATTGTTAGGGGAGTAAGAACGATTCCCAAGGTTTCAGAGCTCTAGCTTGATGGGAAGTTGGTTAAATGAACAATCGAAAATTTGATGACACACTGATGCACACACAGATAGATACACACCAAGTGAAATGCATAAAAACGTTAAAACTAACTAAAATTAATTAATTCATCCCGTAAATTAAATGGTTGAAATGCAGTTTATTCCAATCACCCTCTGTGATAGGAATTATTTGGCGGTATTTTGCCAAAATTACCCTGGTCCGCTTCGCGCACTTAACGTTCAGCCAAAAAAATCGCAAGTTTGGCAATTTTTGAAATCGCGCCTAGTGGTTGGGCTAAACTGCATTATTAAAAAATGTATTAGTTAAAACTTGTCGCAAATGCTTAAATATTGCATTGTTAGGCAAGTAAGAACGATTCCCAAAGTTTCAGAGCTCTAGCTTGATGGAAAGTTGGTTAAATTAACGATCGAAAATTTGATGGCATTTGGATACACACACACCAAGTGAAATACATAAAAACGCTGTAAAAATAGGGAGAATTAAATTGAAAGAATGAAATATAATATATAATAAATAGATATATTTTTATTTAGTAGTAGTTTCTTAAAAATTTCTTCTTTCGAAATAAAATTCAAGATATTTTTTCTTAAATTTTTAATTAGGAATTCAAATATATTTTATTAACTAAGAAAAAAAGGAAAGGGGGGAATTGAAAAGGAAAAGGAGGAAGAAAAGCTTACGAATTTTGAATATTCTGCAGGTGTTGGACAGCACCTAAGTCGGAGGGGCACCAAAGCTGTATGATTGATGTTATCTAAACAAAGCCGTCGAGGAGTTTGATATGGAATTGAATGGCTCACTTTTACCTTACTTTACATTCTTTGCGACAGTTATTATTATTTTTATTTCAAAATCTTTGCCAAAGAAAATTTGCCCACCAAGAAATAAGAGGAAAATTGTTTCGAAACTTGGCATGAAGGTACGTGTTAGGCAGTATCGGGGCCCAAAGTCCTTCTGTTGGCGTGGTGAGGAAATTTGGAGAGGGGGTGCCAGCTCAAGTGTCGTCCTCGTCACTTGACCGAGTTTCAAAATTACGAGGTCCGTCGCCATTAGCTCTCGTGTTGCTTCTAGTGCGACGTTAATAAAAACTAAACTAAAAAAACTAAAAAGAGTGTCAGGCAGATATGTAAATGATTAGAAATGCAGCTTGATTGTGCACTGAGTAATGCCACCAGAGGGCGTTTAACTACGTTCTCCTTGGTTTATAAAACAGGTAAGCAAAGCTTATTTGCGTGTATTTAATCTGTTAAAGAGGGATGCTATTTAACTAGAGATGTCATTACGCCACTATCGGAGACAATATGAGCAGATATCAGATTTCGAGAGGGGAAAATCATACGGGAAACCGGGTGGTCTACTCGGCGGGTAGTTCGCCACGTAGGCCATTTTGACTTTACTGTGAGGGGTGTCGGGACCAGTGGGAAAGAGAGAGGTCTGTTACACGGCGACCAGGCTCAGGATGCCCTCCACAGATCAAGAGTCAAGAAGACCGTCACATCCTATGACACGCACGCATAGTGCCTACTGTCTTATCGTCCACCCTCCATACACAGGCAGCACCTTTACTACGGTCCTCTGTGTCAGTCCATACCATCGCACGACCCCTGACTGATGGACAGTTGCTATCCTGACGCCCATT
This sequence comes from Nephila pilipes, assembly GCA_019974015.1. NCBI lineage: Eukaryota > Metazoa > Arthropoda > Arachnida > Araneae > Nephilidae > Nephila > Nephila pilipes. The sequence goes on along the minus strand of BMAW01000495.1, from coordinate 181,820 downwards.
ACTTGTATTGCCATAGGCACCCACTCACCCTCGCCTCCGATTGGAATGGAGACGCGTTTGAAGGGATTGGATTCCAACCGAATAAAATCAGGTCATCTTTAGCAACGAATCCATATTCAATTTGGGTAACAATCGGCAACAAGAGAACGCGATTTAACAATCGTGTACGTGTGTGGAGGCTATGTGGTGAACGTCTCAAACCTGCCTTCGGTTTACAACGTCACGCCACTCCCACAACGGGTGCGATGACGTGGGGTGCCATCGCATACAACACGCAGTCACCCATAATATTGATCCATGGCGCTATGACAGCCCAGAGGTACGTTCGTGGCATTCATCCTCCACATATATTGTTATTCAACGCAGGGCTCCCAAGAACCATTTTTCAACAGGACAATGCTCGCCCACACACATCAAGGGTTGCCTCCGCTACATTTTCTCCCTTCCCTGGGCGATTCGATCCCCAAATTTGTCACTGTTCGAGCATATCTGGTATCATTTACAACAACGAGTTGGACGGCCTACGAGTTTGGTCGAATTAAAGGCACGTTTACAGAACTGTGGAACGAGAACTTGCAGGACGTCTTGCCCAACCATATCACATCAAGCATTCATGCTAGAGGTAGCTCATCAGAGTACTAAAACCTCTATTAATTCGTAATTTTTCCTATGATAAAGGATCATTTTGCTTTTATTTTGTAATCACTTACTTACATCAACCTTGTACTTACTTATGTAAATGTTTTTATTAGTGCTCAAATTTTTGTAGCAATGAGTGTATTTTGGGAGGCTTGAAGGATATTTTTGGAAGAGCATTAATAAGGTTATAGGGGCTGTGGATGGAAAAAACTTGTAACGTGATTGATAATGGAATACGTAGATGCCTTAATTGCATTCAAAAGTGAGGTGGGCAATAATTGGATGATTTCGTAATCTGATAGTCTACTATAAAATTTTCTTGATAAGTAGCCAATCTGAGTTCCATTTTGTGGGATTATTGTCTTTATGTTAATTTATTACACTAAGAAGATGTATTAGAGGATTTTACTAAAGTATGTTTGAGTGGCTCCCCTCTCCTCATCTGCGAGAGGCGTAAAGGATAGTTAATGGATTTGCTTACTAAGGAGGATTTTTTGGGGGGAATGAGAGGACAGGGTGACCTACCTATTAGAGGAATATAGTTTTGAATTTTTCTCAGTATTTTTTTTTTCACATTGTTGATATAATTATAAAAATTCATTTTGAAGTCTTGTGAAGCTACCTAAGAATCCTGACTAATGTTATTATTGGAGAATTTTATGTGAAGAGTGGGAAAGGAGTTTTCCTTTTGTTAAACTCCAGGCTTTGATTTTGATGTATTTACGGCCATGCGCCAAAGCGTAAACTATTTTTCTAATTTTTTGGTGGGCTTGGGGTGTTTTTATGACTCGAATAAAGGAATTACCTGGAATAAAATTACGACATTATCTGCAATCAGGAAAATGCTATTGTATGAGTTCTAAGGAAGTGTAGATATTGTATAAAATGGGGCTAATTGTTCTTCCTTGTGAAGTATTAACTTGAATACAGATTAAATTTGAGAGTTTATTACTTATTTTCACTTGAAAGGATTTTGTTCATAGGTCTGAGGTGATATTAAAAATAATGTAGAGGGATATTGGTGTGAATTAATTTGTAAATTAAACCATCGTACTAGAAGTGGTCAAAGACTTTTGAATATGTAAGAAAATACTCCCTGGTAATTTGTTTTGAATTACATTCTTACGTTATGGTATTCACAACCGGGAAGGAGTTATTTCATAGTGCTATGTTTATTTGAAAGCCTATTTGGGAGTCATAGAACTAATAATTATTAATAGTACGATCGATAATGAAATTTGCTGAGTAATTTTATGAACCGTAAAAATACAGGACTTAAGCTTGAAATTTTATTTAGGATTTTCATGCACGAACTTCAGCCAAGTACGTTTTGCTTCAACAATAAGGCAATTTAAATGAAAACTTTTGGTAAAACTGCATAAAAAAACATGGTAGTCAGCATCTCCAACAGAGCCACAAGAACATAAATTTGCATTTTTCCAAATTAAAGCGATTCAAATAACAAACAAAGTGACCATGATCGATTAGAAGCGGTAAGGAAACCTGAATTGGAATTTAAAAAATTCGAACTTGATCTTGGAATAAGGGATTGGACTCAATACCTGTATTACTAAATGGTCACCAGAATTCCCAGTCAGAAGAAAGCTTTTTTTTTTTTTTTTTTTTTTTTTAAATCTTAACTATGTGAGGGGAAGGGACATTCATTCCCTCACCATCAGTAACAATGAGTTTTGCAAATGTATCTGTAATTTCATTGTAATAATCTCCGATGAATGGATGTAGTATAGTGTTTTTGATGTACGATATTTAATATTAATATCAGCCCAAAATTATGGTTATTGAATTACCATTTATGTGAAAATTTATTTGAAATTTGTGTAAAATTTAAGTGAGTTAATTGGAATTTGATATCCTTTAGATATTTTTATTCTGATAATCTTACTAACCTAGAATCCAAAATATAGGATTGTTTGTCCTTATTTTTTCGATTTATGAGTCTTACCAAATTTTATTAAAAAAGCAAATTGCTTAGTAAGATGGTTAGGTTTCATAAATCTGGGTCTTACCTATTTTTATTTTAAAGTAATTGCTGGGTAAGATGGTTAGATTCCTTAAAAAACTTGATTAACTACGCAATTCAGTCTGAAACCTGAAAGAGCAATTTAAACCACTTTTTCGCAATACTGTGAATCTTTTTCTTAATAGTTTTATAATTATTTTAAAATATTATAACATTTTTCCAAATCTACTATTTTTTTTTTTTTTTTTTTGATCATTTTTAAGTTCTCTATTGAATCATAATTCTTATTTAATACTTACGTATTTATTTAAAAAATTTAATTTATTCTATTATTTTTATTACATTATTATGATGCTTAATATTAAGTATTATTAAGATTAGTATAAGTGTACCTTTTATAAATTATATATATATATATATATATATATATATATATATATATACACACAGAGGAAAGGGGATGCATGTTCTCATTCCGGTCATAATATCACGCCCATTCAAAATAACATTCCTGAACAGAAAATCCCAACTTCATTTTAAAGTATTTATTTTGTTATTTTGCTTCAGATTTATTAAGTGTCGTGAATAATGGTTGTGCCCCTAGCCGCCATGTAGCGAGGCTGAAACACGTTAAATCTGTCAAGGCCCCCGACGACGTAGTGTGGAAATCCGACTAGGACGGTTCTAGGTTAGGTGTCATCCTCGTCCCTTGGTCGAGGCTCAAAATTCGAGGTCCGTCACCAACAGCCCTCGAGTTGCTTTTAAGTGCGACGTTTATACACAATTATTCAAAATCAGAAATGTTCGTTGTGTCCAAGCACAGGACCGAATTATCGATCGTGTCGTAAGTTTATAGCTCTCAATCTGAATTGGATTTTTGAATTAATATTCAGTTTATTTTTAGAATAAATATTAAATAAACATGAGTAATAAAGAAATAAGTAACCACCCTTAATTCTTATAAACTTTGTATTCCAATGCATGAATGTATTGTTAAGTGTGTGTGTAGTACAAGGAGAAAGAGAGAAAAAGATTCTATTACAGAATATTCCAGAAATCTGAAAATCTTAAGACGAAAAAAAAAAAAGTCTTAAAGTTGCTTATTTTTTAAAATTCTTTCAGAAAGCATAATTATATATTTTTCTTTTTCAATTCTTGGATATTCCATAAATTATTCAGAAAATTCCATTCGTTGTAAATATAAAGGCTAAGCTCAAAATTAATGTCAATTAAGCAACCTGTACTGTATATTTCCAATGCTATTAATAATAATGGAATGAAATAAAATTTTCTTGAATTCTATGTGTTTTCACATATTTCTTATTTCCCTTCTTTTATGCCTCATTTTTCATAAATGGCGAATAAATTTTCGACATGAGCATAAAAATTAAATAGCATGAAAATAATTAATTGACATGCATTTGTAAGATTTATTATGCGTTGTAACTTAATTATTCTAATTCTTTCAGGCAATCGCTTTAAAACAATAATTGCAAAAATCATAAAATCTTAAAAATCTGTAAACATTTTGGAAGGTGGATAAAAAAAATTAAATAAAAACTAATTTTAAAAGCTGAAAAAAAGATTTTTCTTTTTTAAAAAAGAAGTTTAACTGAATAATAATCTACGTGCAGTACAATGTCATGTCTTTATCAATAATTCATTTGCTTAAATGCGAACAAATTGTTTTGAAATTGTATTCATTGGTTGACATTCATTTTAACAGGGGGGGTGGGTGGGAAATGGAACTAAATAAAAATAAAAACTTAAAAAAAATGTATTAAATATAAAGAAATATCATTTTTTGATTGAAATGCGATCAAATATTCGGAATAATTAACTACTAATAAATCTCTTTGTTTACTATTTTTCTGAAAAATTTTAACTGAGTAAGTTAAAATTTTATTTCAAGTTAATAAAATTATAATTTTCGTATCACAATACCTTAAATTTTTTTTTTCTCTTATAATAATCATTTGTCTTTTGTCAAAGATCAAAGAATTGAAAGTTCTTGTGTCAAATGCATTACTAAATGTTTTACATAAGAGCAAGAATTATTTAATTTTATTTTATTTCACGAAAGTTAAAATTTACAAAAATATTTGTGTAATCATTTTTTGGTAAAAACTAAAATATTAAAAATTAATTCTAAAATTTATAATGTTACGAAATTCGAGAAGTTACACGACATTTCGAATGTTTTAGTCACGTAATTAATATAAATCTTTAAATAGTTCAAAGCTTTTAATTAATAATTTTTTAACATATTCTTTACTAAATTAAATTTTGAAGTACCTAGTAATGTAATCAATTAAATATATATGCAATGCTTATTTAGCTCAAGTAACAAATATCTTAAGAACGAAATTTTATATATATATATATATATATATATAAATTCGTTAAAATGATAGGATTTATAAAATTTACGTATTATATTTTTTTTCAGGCTTTCGCTTTGAATTAATAAGATATAAAAGCGCGCTTTAGTGCCTAACAAGACAACCTTGCGTTACATACTCCTTACATTCGCACCAATGAGAAACAAGTTGATTTCCTTGGAGCAAGCCGAAAAGCATATTTTCGATAGAAGCAGTTAAAACTTTTCCCCTTTCTTTAACGCTTAGCGATATTATTTTGAGAAAATTGTGTTTTGTTTATTCCGTGTTTGCTACGATGTGATTGTTATATTTGCTGCTCCATATCCCTCCGAAAAACAAAAAAATAATTATTTGTAAATATATAAAATTGGATATTTTTTGAACAATCTTGATTCATTATGGGCTTCTATGAATTCATTTTTGCTGGTTTTATTGGTGCTGCAGTTGCGCTTTATTTTTGGATGATGAAGGACGGTCCTACACCAACCGCTTCACAAATAAATAGTTACGAATCTTATTTAGCATCAAATACACCTAGTTATGCTGCCGCTAACTGCATTATATGTTGCGAACGCATGAGCACAGTGATGTTTATACCTTGTCGTCATCAAGGATTATGCAAAGAATGCAGCAGAGAATATTTACAGCACGGTGATAAATGCCCGTTTTGCCGTCGAAAAATTGAAGAGTGCAAAGAGAGCTTATAAGCATTCCTTCAAATGGATTAAAAATTTTGTTTGTGTTTGTTTTGTATATTTAGAGCTTTTGAATATGTTTTTGTGTTTCAAATCTAAAATTTTCAGTTATAATGTTTCAGATCGGCGATCTGAAATGGGTCTTATTATTATAAGCGTAAGATTTTTTTTTTTTCTTTCTTTTGCTGAATGTGTTTTTTTTTTAATTTTAATTTGTATATGATTTTATTCAGTTGTATGGTATGGATTATGTATGTGTCATTTATTTCTTATATTTCCTAGCTCTAGAATGCTAAATATTATGTATCTTTATTACTCTGTATTTGTAAAGATGATTGGATCCAGGACTGTTATTTCTCCCCATTTTTATTGCATGTATTTGAAAGATCTTGATTATATATTACTAATGTAGTCCCATCACAGTTACTCCTTGAAATGTAGCAATCACCTATTGACTTAAATTATTGTAATTTTTAAAAATATTTCTATAATAAACATTTGAACTTTTTTTATAGTTGAGAGTATGATATTTGATATTAAAATTATAAGTTCAATTATAAAATTATTGGTCAAATTTATATATAATGTGATAAAGACTTTTAAGTAAATCAAGTGGATAAAATGTAAATGGCAGTATCTTCATAATATATAAATAAATTATAATATTTATTGCAATAAAACTATTAAGTTTAGGTCAGTAGTTCTTGCACTGTGGTAGGTGTACCCCTGGGTATATTTGAAGACTTTTTAAAGAATTTATAAGCAATTTGGAAAAGAACAAATCTATGTATATAACTTTCAATTGTCTTACCTTACAAATATGTTCTGTTTTTGTAACTAGCTGAGATGAATGGTAGTGAAAAAGTTTTTGGCCTAGATTAAATTTTGGGTTTGACAGATATCATTTACTGGATAGATTGTTACAAAAAGGAATTAAAAAGTAAATGGGAGCAGCTTCAGTATTGCCCACCTGCCAAATTTAATGCTAATTTTTGGGCACCAAGAATCGTGTTTTGAAAAAGGGTTACCATCAAAATTTCTAATGAAATTCCATGTTCAAAAAATAAAAATATGTATTACAAATTTATAGACATTTTAAAGACTTCTAGGACATGAGGGTGAAAATAAAATACTGAATTTAAGATTCCTTCTTTTTGTGACATTTATGTTTTAAAATTTTTTCTTAAAACTTTGGAATTTTGTGTGCCTAATAATGATATTTCAATCATTTTATTGAACTATTAAAGAATTGTTTCGTTCAAAAAGTTTTTCTTTTCCTTTGAGTTGAATATGGACATAATTTTTTTAGTATTTAAGTACCATATTTAAAAATATTCCATATATATATATATACACAAAATATTTTACTCATCATATAGAAAAAAATTCAGAAGATATAGTGAACCTAATTTTTTAATAACAGTATTGTATAATTTCTTTGAAACAATTATAGAACTTCATAATTTTGGAATTTTAATTTTTGGATAAATTTTTTTTTGAAAAAATCAGAAAAAATTTATTTTTTAAATCTTAGGTATTGCTTAGAGTGCCATCCAGTAAAGCCAGTAAAAGAAAATGACTCAATAAGCATGTTTTAAAAATCATACAACTCGCATTAAAATGAAGTTTTATGATACCATTCAATATTGTATTTTTGTAAATCCATTCTTAAAAAGTTAGTTCTTTACTTTTTCAATTAAATGTAAATTTTTAAGCAAAATATGGGATCAATGGTTAATTGTATTGATTTGTATTGTTTTAATTAAATAATAGCTTATAGCATTTAACATGTTATCACATTTGGGGCTTTTGCATTGAATAACAATTAATATCCCATTTACATAGGCTTACCATACATCTTGGATTAGCTCAGATGGTCCAGGATTTTTAGTGCAGTCCAGTGCACTAATTTAGTGCATATTTTTTTCAAAGATGTCCGGAGTTTGAGAATTTTGTTAGTGGCGAGGAATTTTTTGAAAATTTTAGATGAATATGTTTTAACATTCCATTTTTAAACATTCTCTAATGCCGTGCATATCTCATCTTACCTTTTAGTAAGTGCTGATATCGATTTTGTTGGAGGTGTCTCAACTGGTCTTTCGACAATCTTTTACTTGGTCAATTGGCAAAATAAAAATGTGTTTATGTTGTTTTCACATGTAAAGTAACCCATCTAATCGTTTCTGATCATTTTATCTCTATTCATTTATTTTGTGTCATTTTTTTGCAATAGGCAAAAGAAAATGTGTCTGTAGTGTTAACCTATAACAGGAATATAAGTTTAAGAAATTGCATAATAGCAGTAACAATGAATGTGTATTCTACTATTAACCATCTGCTAAATGTTAAATTAATTCTTTATGTTTCTTATGAATTTTATGATGTAATCAAAGCAAACAAACCATATCTGAAAAAAGTCATGACTGATGAAAAATACTTCTTTTTAAATAAAGTTTGATGTTTTAGTAAACTGTTAAGAATTTTAAGTAACTTCAAAAATATGTTTTGGGTTGGACCTCAAAAAATATGTTAAGCCTACATTTACAGCAGTTTCATATTAAATGATAAAAGTCATGTAATTTGATCTATTTTTATTTGATTAAACATTTTTTTTATTTTTATTTTATGAAAACACAGGTGTCTCACTGAAAGATTTTTACCAGTAACATTAAGTTTTCAGAGTTAAAAATTTTTTCAAAATATTGCATCGACAATAAAAGCCAGGTGTTATTTAGATTTCTCTCTGACCAAAAATTCTAAAATTAAACAAAAGAATGTTTTCCCCCCCCCCCCAATATGTGTTTTATGGGATAATTTAAGATAAGATAATTTTTTCCGGTTTTTCTCAACTCAAGTATCTTAAAAAGTACTTTCATGATATTCTTAACTTAATAATGATCTCTATGCATATATCTTTTTCTTTAGATCTGATGTGCAAATTGACATAGTTTATCTGTAACAGTTTTGCATCAATTAAGTCACTTGCACTAAATTAAATTATGAAAACCAGAATATGTTAATAAAAATACTTTACATGCTTCAAGGGAAGGGGATTTGTAAAGTGAGCTAAATTCTTACCGTTGTATGAATTTTATCTGAATGATAAACATCTATTAATTTAAAATATATGTACATTTTTAAGATGATGAAAATGATATGGGAAACCTATTACAAACCTACAATGATTTTTATGGACATAAGTATAATTTAACTCGGATAAAAACCATGTTTTCTAGCAAGTACTACATTTCTTTGTAATGTTTGGAGAGTGAAAATAATAGAATTGTGAGCTATAAAATTTAGGAGCATTGCAGAGTTAGCTGTAATTTTTACTTGTAAAGAAAAAAAATTGAATGAATTTGTCAGCAATAAAACATTAGGTATAACATATTAATGAATACGTTAATTTTTTTTAGGCAGACAATCCTGAAAAGATCGCTAAGATTTTAATGCTATGGAAGCAATTTATTATTTGATGTGAATGTGTAAAATGCTTACTGGTTATGAAGAGCTACATTAATTTTTTTAAGCTTTTTTCTTTTCCAAAATGATACATAATAGTTGAAACCTCCTAATTTTAATGCAGAATCTAAATCGTAGATTTCAGTTTTTGTGAGATAATGATTTGTTGAACTTTTCTTTCATCAATATTTGTTTCTGCTTACTGGCCTACTTTATTTGAGTTTAAAATGGGGAGACCCTCAGAAGTCTAATTTTCTTTGAATGAGTATGGTCTGAGGTATCCTAGTGATCGTTTTCTTTCCTGTGGTTCTGCATTGTCTTTAGTCAACACAGAATATCCTAGCGATTCTTCTTTCATTCTAATCCTCCATCTTGTCAATTAATTCCCTTTCCAGTTTTTTCAAACTTCTAAATCATAGTACATTTTTTGCAACATTCCATATCTGGCTCTACAAATCTGAACGAATACTTGTTGCTAAATAAAAGATTAGAAATTTCATAATCATGACACATTTCAAGTACTATTAGAGAAACATTTAATAAAATGTGTTACATTTCAGAAAATTTCGATTGTACAAAATCTTGATAAAGAACTGGCAACAAATTCAGTTTTAATCAATAAAAAAAATTTTAAAGAACCAAAAAACAGAATATTAAAAAATAACAGCTGATAATCTCACTCTTAATATTTGGTCTACCGGAATGTGCTGTCTGTTTGTGAAGTGAAAGAAAATAATTCATTTATTTTATATTTAATAATATTTATTGGGCAGTATAATTTCCGTCGTTACTAGGATTGTTCTTTAAACATTCTAGATGGATGCCTCGTGAGTTATGTAAGAAAAATTTGTGTAATGGAGTCGTCATATGCACACTAAATTTGCTTGGAACGAAAACAAGCTCATTTTGGTACTTGATGATAACAGGTGATGGAAAATTGGTCAATTTCGAATACATCGTAAGGAAAAGAGCATACTTGCAGCATGGACTGTCTGGCCCTTCCGCTTCTACTACATAAGATGATTCGCTTAGGCTCAATTTATATAAAATAATGACAGAAGAGACATTTAGATGGCGCCCCTCGGCAAAAAGATAAACAATGATGGGGGGGGGGGGGAATGTGAAAAAAGCAAAAAAAGAAAGGCGGGGAAAAAAAAAAGGCGGGTGAAAAAAAAATTTTTTTTTTTTTTTTTTTTTTTTTTTTTTACATTTTTTTTATTTAGACTTTTTTCCTTACATTTTTTGTAGGTTTAATTTTTTTTTTCTTTTTTGAATTTTCATTATGGAGGTTTAATAGGAAGAGACTATTAAGTGGTTGTGTAAGCAAAATTAAATTTTGAATGTGGATCTGTGAATAGAGTTTGGACCCTAATAATTTCGTTTTCATGATTTAAAGTAGTGGTGAATAAATTTCGTGAGAATTTGGTGGTGTATGTTTCCATGAACTCAATGGGCCTCGGTAGCCTAGTGGTCAAGGTATCGGATTCGTGGCTGGCGGTTTTCGTTCAGTCGTGGGTTCGATCTTTGGCCGCCGTGTAGCCGGGGATGATGCACGTTAAATCTGTCGGGGCCCAAAGTCCTCCCAATGGTGTGGTGTGGATGTTAGGAGAGAGGGATTCCAGCTCAAGTATCGTCCTCCTCACTTGACCGTGGTTCAAAATTACGAGGTCCGTCGCCAATAGCCCTCGTGTTGCTTCTAGTGTGACGTTAATAAAAACTAAACTAAACTGCATGAACTCAAGTTTTAGATCATTGTTAATTACTGTATTCATAATATACGAGGGAGTATTGGTCAGGATCCTGAGATTCTTATTTTTTGAATTTTCTTCATGTGGGTTGGGGCGGCGTAAGCTATAACTGGTCGAAGAACCTGTTTGTAAAGCAGCACTTTATTTTTTTAATGAAACGGATATTGTCTGACAATTAAGGAAATGCATAAATGGATTTTATCCCAAAATTCATCTGATAAAAATTTAATTGCTGCCTGTAGGTTAACTTAGAATCTAACTCAAGTCCCAGATAACGCACCACCGAAACCCAGTTTATCTCATCTTCGAAAAGTTTTAAATTCAGTTTGGTATTAAGCCTGATTAAGAGGATTCTGAGACTATGGTGGGGCGTCTAAGAACCAATACATTTCGAGTTTTTGAAACCTAACGGAGAGTTCCATTCAGAGAGATACTGTCGGCAAACGGATAATTTAAACCAGTGCTCCGCAACCGGTGTGTCATGAGCCAGATACAGGTGTGCCGCGGTCAATTGTAAAATGTCAAATACATTGTATTTGACATTTTACAATTTTTCATCATGTATTTAATACACAATGACAAAATTTTTTTTCATAATAATGTTTATTTTTCTAAATATACTATAGAATAATTATTATAACTAAATAATTATTCAATGGTCCCCTGGTTAGAACAGTTGAAAACTGCACTGTGTGTTGTGTAAACACCAAGGCCCACCAAATTAATCATAGATAAAGCAAAATGACCGTTATGCGCGTAGTCGAAGACTCATGCGCATGTGTTATTTGCATTCGCGCGAAGTACATCACGTTCACTCGTATGTCATTGTTGTCACTATTTTACAACACAAAGTTAAATAAACACGTTCCTACCACTAACGATAATTATTATTAATTATCTTACTGAATTATGTATGGTTAACGTTCTTCGTATAAAAAATTTTAAGTTTTATACCCCTTTAAATATGGATAAATTTTTACATCGGAAAGATTCGTCTTCACGTACAGATGATGAAGAACCCAGCACAAGTGTTACAAAAAACCTAAAGAAGGTAGTGAAAAGAAAGTACGACGAAGACTACATTAAATATGGATTCTCGTGGTGTGGTGACGAAACGGCACCAAGACCACAGTGCATCATTTGCGGCGATCAGCTATCAAAGGAGTCAATGGTACCCAGTAAATTAAAGCGGCATCTATATTCAAGCCATCCTAGCTGCGCCAACAAAGACAAACAATATTTTAAGAGGTGCTTAGAACAAAATAAAAAACAGAAGAAATTTATGAAATCGGCCGTAACAGTTTCTGAGAAAGCATTAGAAGCTAGCTATCATGTTGCAAAATTAATTGCACGTCAGAAGAAGCCACATACTGTCGGCGAAACACTTATTAAACCAGCATGCATGGAAATTGTTAGACTTATGTTTGAGCCCAATGAAGTTAAGGAAGTGAATAAAGTTTCGTTGTCTGCTGATACTGTTAAAAGACGTATTCACGATATGTCAAGCGATATTTTAGGAACACTTATTAAGAAACTGTTATCGGCTGAAAAATTTGCGCTTCAGATCGATGAAAAAACTGATATTAAAAATAAAGCACAGCTGATAGTAATTGTACGTTTCGTTGACGAGGACTTTATTAAAGAACATTATTTATTTTATAAGGAGGTTCCAGAGCGAACTATCGGGGAAGAAATTTTTCTAGTAACCGATGATTTCTTCAAAATATGTATTATTCAATGGAGCAACTGCATTGCTATTTGCACGGATGGCGCTGCGGCAATGACGGGTCGTAAAAAAGGTTTTGTCTCTTGTGTAAAACAAAAAAATCCGACGGTACAGTTTACACACTGCTGCATACATCGAGAAGCATTGATGGTCCAGAATTTGCCGGAAGAACTTTTGAACACGATGAATGAATGCATTAAAATCATAAACTTAATTAAATCAAGAGCCATAAATTCGTGAATTTTTGGATTACTTTGTGCAGAAATGGGAGCCGAATATGAATCCTTATTATTTTATACAGAAATTCGTTGGCTATCCCGAGGCAAAGTTTTGGCTAGATTATTTGAGCTTCGTCACGAGGTGCGTGAATTTCTTTTAACACAGAATATGCCAGCACCTCGATGATGATTACTGGATAGCCAAACTTGCATACATGGCTGACATATTCGAGCATTTGAATGAACTTAGTAAAAAAATGCAAGGTCGAAATGAGAATATTTTGACGTGCTCCGACAAATTACAAGGATTTATTAAAAAACTCGAACTCTGGCAGAAAGAGTTGCAAAAAGGATGTTTGGAAATGTATCAAAAGACCAATCATATTACAATTGAAAACAACCAATTAATTGTGGATCTGGCCCAACAACATTTAAGTATGCTTCAGTAGAAATTTGATCAATATTTTTATTCCATTAATACGGAACAATACGATTGGATTCGAAATCCTTTTGCAACCAATGCAATAAATTCTACGGAAGCACTGCCTCTACAAATTCGAGAGGAATTTATAGATTTAAATAATGACATGACTTTAAAATTATATTTCTCCGAAGTTCCATTAGATGTTTTCTGGATTAGATGTTCTCGTTAAAAAAATATCCTCACATTTCCTACAAAACAATCTTAACATTACTTCCATTTTCGACGACATATTTATGTGAGCAAAGTTTTTCAACTCTTGTATTAATTAAAAATGATAAGCGGTCATGCTTAAAAGATCTTGACCAAGAACTTCGGGTTGCGTTGTCAAATATTGAGCCGAATATAAAACTTTTGTGTTCATTGAAACAAGCACAGGTATCACATTAATAAGTATTATGATTGCGTAGAAATAAATATGTTATGGTTTTATGTATGTATACTTTTCAAATAAAAAACAAATATTTATTGTAAAATTTGTGTATCAATTAATACCTATATACTTTAGCTTTTGGTGTGCCGCGGAATTCTAGAAAGAATTTTGGTGCGTCGTAGGTGAGAAAAGGTTGCGGAGCACTGATTTAAACAAAGCTCTAAAAAAAAAGAGAGAGAGAGGTGATGTTAAATATGAAGCACATTATGTTGCATTATGATAATGTCAAACTACACGCTGTTTTGGCGATTCGTGATAGATCTCAACTGGGAATTTCTGTCGCATCTACCATACTCTTCAGATCTAACAACTTCTAATTATCACTTGTTTATCTCCCTGCAAAATATTTTGAAAAGAAATTTTTTTTTTTGTAACTGAAACATGCATCAGTATAGAACTACTAGAATTCTTCGCCTCAAAGACAATTTTTCAAAAAGGGTATTTACAAATTTCTGTCACGCTTGCGAGAAATCATAAGTAGCGACGAAAAATATGTTGTACAATAAAAATTAAAAAAATTATAAAATGTATTTCTTTCACTTCACCAACGGATAGAAATTTTCGGTAGACCTTTCTTTTAAAAAAATAAACGATTCACGAGTATTGTTTAAAAAAATATAAAGGACTTTTTCTGTGATTACGATTATTGTTTCATTTTATTGATAAATCGAAAATGGCAGCATTTTATTGCATCGAAAAGCTGTTATATTTATCTATTGTGTCATGATCGAATTTAAATAAGTTATCTGCAAGCAAAACTAAAGTTTCTATAAAGAATGTTTGAAAATGTTAAATTGATTTAACACAGAATTTTCTGTATTTCCTCTCATTTTAGAACTATGCAACACGACTACAGACACATTAATGCATCAAAATGGCAAAACTTCGTTTGCCTGAGACGGTGGGAGATATCGGTCGACTATCATAAGTTATTTGCTATATTTTTAGTGTTGCTTTTAAAATTGAAACAAGAGGCTGTTTAGGCTCGTTAAAGAAGCATGTGATTTTTTTTACGTGCGTGATTTTCAAATTTTGTGTTTGATTTTTTTATCTGCATTTTAATTGGCGAATGATTCAAGCATAACTGGACTTCCACAGTCCAAGAAAAGGAAAAGTAAATAAAAAATTGACTGGTGTCTAAATATTAGAAAAGAGTTTCCTTTCCGATCATGAGAGCACACACGATGGAGACTACGGTTTGGATTCTAGAAAATCGGAAAGAGATAGTGATATTACAGTGGACATCATAGAAATCCGGCTTCTGAAGAAGTCCACCAATAGGTCGGTGGCAGTGAACGTGTTAAATCAGAATATTTCTAAAGTCAATCCTTTACACGTTTGACGCAATTCGTAACTTTCATCTGGTTCCCCTCTGTTGTGTTGATTCGTTGTTATGAACGCGTTTCTCCGCGACCCTCAAAGTTATTCTGTCGGAAAAAGTCCCACTTTAACAAATTCTACTCTCTTAAAAGTTCAATATAGTGCATTGGAGCAAATTAAGGAGAATTCGTGTGGTGACTGTAAGTGACAGAATAGTCCCACTGTAGCTCATGCGACTAAAATGGGTACCCAGCGTCTGGGGGCTTAGCCGAGCACCCTGCCCCTGGGGATTTTATCAGAGGCATCATGACCCCGAGGCGTTCCAGTGATCTTTTTCTTTTCCATGGGGTTTACTGTCTTTGCTATTAACGAGTGACGCGCCCCCCGGGTTACCCCAACTATCCTTCTCTATTTTCGAGCCTCCTTATCAACCAACTTTTGTCTTTTTTTTTTTTCGATTTCATCACGCCTGGATCACAGGTACATCTTGTTTGGCGCAGCATAGCCATATCTGGCCCTTGCGCCAAGAAACTTTGCATTCACTCACTCACACAAATTAAGTAAACTCCGATTCAAGTTCAATTAAATGTTTTCTGAATTTTGTTCTGTTTAGATGAATGATGAAATTTTCAATGGGTGGCAATGCATTTGATGTTTGTAATTGTCCAAAGAGAAATTTCGTTCGCATGTGGTATTTTAAGGTTTACCAAAATGTAGCATCCCCCAAAATATCTGTGAATATTTAGCTCGTACACAGCTTTTTGCATTATTCGGGAAACATGCGAAAAGATTTTCAAATTATTGATATCTAAGGGTTTTCCTTCCAATTTTAAGCCCGTTTATTCCATTCTTACTATTACACATTTCGAATATCAAATCATGAAAAAATAAATGTATGATTGAAATAGAGATCACACACACACAAATATTGCGTAGTTCACGAACGATCTCTTGATGGTGGTGCTGGGGGTTACATCAGCAGCCCTGATAAAAAAAATAGTTTTTTTTATGCATAGCTGAAAAAGAACATTTTGAGTGTACAATTATTCATAAGAAGTATTATCTCAAATTTATGAAATTTTTGGAAACGACTGATGTGATGTGGAGATTGCGCGGGCAGAGTGAATAATTTCTGACTCCATTTTTGGCTTTCAACTATTTTAATCTATTTATATCAGTTCCGGAATATGCATTCGTTCAGTAAGTGGAGGATAAAGTGAATGAACGGCCAACATATTCAAGCGAAAGATCTGTTAGTGACCGCTCTTGTGGTCATGATCGGAGAGTCGTGGTTGGCGTTGTTTTCGTCGAGTCCTGGACTTGAGACCCGCTGTGTAGTGGGGCTCATGCACATTAAATCTTCGAAATCCAAAATAATTCCGTTGGCGTGGTGTGGAAGATTGGGTGGGGGGGAAAGAGAGAGATGGCTGCTCAAGTGTCGTCCTAGTCACTTGACTGAAGTTCAAAATTACGAGATCCGTTTCCAATAGCCATCGTATTGCTTCTCAGTGCGATGTTAATTTACAAATCACATCGCAGTCGAATGTTTAGATGATATCTGGTGTCCTTTCTCTTCTCAAATTTTGTGTGGAATGAAACTGACCACTCCTCTTCCGAAACCACAGCACATAATCCTTTCTTTTGGATGGATAACTGAATTAATTAACTTAGTTATTGGTCAATGAGCACCCTACCGGAAAAGGAATTGACACCAGTAAAACAGTATATCTAGTGCGGAAGCATTTTTTGTTCTCAGGAGATTGGACTCTAAAAGGTTTAAGTTCATGGGAAACTGAAATGTTGCTTGCCCTTTCACACGAGTCCAGCTGTCTTT
This sequence comes from Nephila pilipes, assembly GCA_019974015.1. Taxonomy (NCBI): domain Eukaryota; kingdom Metazoa; phylum Arthropoda; class Arachnida; order Araneae; family Nephilidae; genus Nephila; species Nephila pilipes. The sequence goes on along the minus strand of BMAW01000495.1, from coordinate 164,902 downwards.
GATAAGGATCTTGTCCGGATATAAGGGAGACCATTAATGAAATTGTAAAGCATAGCCACCGCACCAACATTCTACTCGCAACATTCTATTTCTTTGAGTGGGATCGGGAATATTAACGAAAATGATTACGATTTTGTAGAATGGTTTCCGATTGGGAAATCTGTTCCTGGTGAAAGTCAGATCATCAATGTGTTAATTTAATTTGCCTATTTTTTTCTTAGAGCCTGCATTATGTAGCACTACCAATGACATTATTCTGTGCTAAAACAGAGCTGGTAGATATGGTAGAAACTTTCATAATTTTGCCAGTAACTTCAGAATCTTTATTTAAATGTAATAGGTTTAAGAAGAATCCATGAATGATTGTATTGATACAAGTAAATTCTGTAAAAATAATTCTGACATTAATTCGTCGCGTACATTGTGCGATTCAGTGCTCTTCATTACACGAAGTAATTCGGATGGTTTCCTACCACCTTATTTTTCTTCGGATAATAAATTTCTTACTGAGTAGATTCACCTGACCGATTGATATAGTTTTTAAAACACCATAAGGATCTGTTTTATTTTGGTTCAAGAAGAATGTCTCTTACTATAGTAACTACGTCTGGTGAAGATTGTGCAAAGATATAATTATAACTTTCGGTTATTTATTTATATATATGTGTGTGTGTGTATAATGTTTGATTGTGGTTCGAAAATATAGTGAAATGAGTTACGATATTTAAAACTTAACAAAACTTTATTTAGAGATTAAAATAGGCTTGTAACACTCCCAGGGAGGCCTTCTAAACTGCTCCCATGTTCTTCCCATGACCTTCAACTGACTCCACCAAACTCACTTTTCTCTCCCTCCTCGCGGGTGGTACTGCCAGCGCCGCATAGTGGAGGCTCTGAACCATTGCTCGGAGGGGAGGGGAACACTACATCTCCCCACCAAGCTCTGACGTTACATTTGCTTACAAATTTAACTCAGCAGAAACTCTTAAAATTAACACTCAAAATATTCACACAATGCAAAATTAGTTCACAATTATTAACACTAAATGCATAATAATAATTATAAGAAAAGAAGCAACACATAAGCGCGAACACTATTACACATTACAAATCATCAAAAATCATACACATTATGAAACGTTAATTGATGTAAACTTCATGATTTTAAAATGATCCATGATTCATGATTTAAAATTAGCAAAATATGCTAAATGCAAAAGAATAGTAAGAACACATAAAATAGCACAGATATACATGTAAAGAAATCAAAAATATATCCTTGCTTTCAGCAATAATTGATAATGTTCACACTAAGCGTGATAACGCTCTGCATGAGGCATTTTAGATCCCGTAAAATGTTTCAGAATTATGTTAAATCTTTGCAGGGAGAATGCCCATCTTTACAATCTAGACGACTGCGATGCACCTTTTGTTAAAAATGGGAGTGGATTATGTTCCGTGTCGAATTCAATTTCGGTGCCGAACACCCACGATTAAAATTTTTCAAACTCCACTCAATCGCGAATGCTTCCCGCTCAATGGTTGACCAAGCTTGCTGGGCCTTGGTCAATTTCTGACTCGCATAAGATATTGGGTAAATCTTTTCATCCAACCTTTGGGATAAACATGCAGCAATGCCTACTGATGAAGCGTCTGAATGAATGATGTACGGCCGGTTCATCACAGGAGGATATAAGGAAAGAGCATCGGCAAGCGCACCTTTTAATTTTTTGAACACTTCTTCATGTTTATCAGTCCATGGAATTTTGTCGGAGACTTTCTTTTCAGTCAACTCTGTGAGGGGATACACAAGCTCCGAATATTTGGGAATGTACACGCGATAGTAATTGCACAAACCGAGAACACTACGCAATTCTTTCTTATTTGTCGGAGATGCCAAGTTTCTTATCGCTCGCACCTTTTTTGGATCAGGCTGATGTCTTCCTGAACCGACAATGTGTCCTAAAAATTTCGCATGGGGTTTCATGAAATCACATCCTTAAAGGTTCACAGTGAAGTTTAATTCTTCAAATTCAATAAAAGGACGTTTAAATGCTGCAAATGTTCACTAAAATTTTTCGAAAATATGGTGATGTCATCTATATACGCACGGATGAATTCTCTATAAGGAGCAAGTGCTTTATTCATTACCCGTTGAAAAGTAGCAGATGCATTTTTCGTTCCAAAACTCATGACTTTAAATCTATACATTTGGCGATGAGTTTTGTAAGAAGTAAAATCTTTACTTTCTTCCGACATCGGGATTGTCCAATATCCCTTCAAAAGATCCAAAGTAGAATTTACGTTAACTCTGCCAATCGACTGGATCAATTCTGTTGCGACTTCCATGAGGAAATCATCCGTTACCGTTGCACAATTCAAAGCCCGGTAGTCGATGCATAATCTCATTGATCCATCTTTCTTATTCACACAGACCACCGGATATGCAATCTCAGCGTTGCTTTCCTCGATTGATTCTAATTCCAATAATTCTTGGATTTGTTTATCTACTTTTCCCTTCAGTTCTTCAGGGATTCTATACATGAACGGCTTTTTCCGTTCGACGATTGGCTTTAAATTGATTCTATGAGCATCCGTTTTAGCAATGTTTACATTGCCCGTAAACAGTTTTCGGTACTTACTTAACAATTTCAGTAATTTGGTTTCTTCCTCATTTTCCAGAGGACTTACATCAATATGCTCCAATAAACTCTTTCATTCCGGGCCTCAGAGAAGTTGGAGTGGGGAGAACTTAACCAAAATCTTCATCGTTTTCGAATATCACGCCGATTGCATTAACTCTTGGGTAATACCTCCTTATCTTATTCAAATGACAATGCCGAATTTTTCCATCACTCAATTTCATTTTGTAAGAGTGAGGAGGATTCAATCCAACTATTTCTCCAGGTCCGGTCCACTGCGCGTAGAGCTTGTTCGTTGAATCAGGCATCAATGAGTATACTTTTTCGCCCATCTCAAAACTTTGAGAACGAGCCTTGAGATTGAAATATCTTGCATTAACTTCTTATCTTCCGGAGGCAATTAATGACGCTTGCTCAGCAGCCATCTCTAAATTGATCTTTTGCGCTTGTAAGTAGTCCACCTCAGATTTTCCCATGTTCAACGGAATGGCAATGTCGCCACACCAGCTTGATTTTAATACACTCAGATGACCTCTAGCTGTTAGTCCATACATAAACTTGAAAGGTGAAACTCCCTTTGAGCAGTTCGGGACTTCTCTGTATGCGAAAAGTAAGTACGGAATATATTTGTCCCGATTACTCGGATCAGTCCTAATCACGTGGAGCAATGAATTTTTAATACTTCGTTGTATCTCTCCACGAGTCCATTCGATGCCGCATATCCAGGAACTGAAAGTCGGGGGGCACAGCTTAAGAGCTTAATGAATTCTTGAGTTAACTTTGAAGTGAAATTAGTACCCATGTCGCTGGCAATGTCATTTGAATTTCTGTCCTCATAAATATCCCCATCAACGCGTCGCATGTAGCTTTGGCAAACAACGATCAAAGAGGAATCGCTTCTGGCCATCTGGAAAGCTGGTCTATGATAACAAGATAGTATTTGTGTTTTCTGGTATTTGTGTTTTACATCAGAAATGAGGTCCGAGTTCAACACAGTTATCATCGATCTGGAATCAATTAAAGCCGTTGCACTCTTTCCGTTGACAGCAATTTCAGCATATTGGAGATCACTCACAGCTAATTTTGGTGCGCTTGATTATTTTTTTATTTCTGCTTTTTAAAAGGAACTCAGTTCGAATTTCTGCGGGTACTGCCTGATCATCTTGCGTGTGTCTAGTAATATAACCATTCACTCCCGTCGTTTTGTATCTTTTTGGACAGTTCTTCGCCAGGTGTTGTAATCCACAAATATAACATTCTTTCGTTGATGTTTTAATTTCTTCCTTCTTTGGAGTTCTGGTATTTTCTCTTGAATGAGGTGGAATATATCTCCGTACTGGTAAATTTTTCTGTTCTTCCCATGGCGGTCGTTTGATAAAAGCTAAATACTCTCTTTGGAAATTTTCTCTCGGTCTTCTGTTGACACTCGCTCTGACATTTTCATAATCGTCTAATTTTGAGGCAATTTGATCCTGTTTTTTGAAATGTGTCCATTCGTCAATAAAATGATCATACATTTCTGGCGGAATTCTCCTTTTGATTTGGTCAGTAATCACCAGGTCACACAAATCTTCAAAAGTGTTAATCTGTAAGCCTCGAATCCATTCGTGAAAATAGTTTGTCAGTTCGTATGCGAAATCACCCCAAGTGATGTCTTTTTTTTCCTGATGCTTCACAAACAGTTGTCTAAATTTCTCTGGTGTTAACTTATATCGTTTCAGGAGAATTTCTTCCACCTTATAGCAATCATTCGTGATTTCTTCGTTTTCACGTGCGATGATGAGTGCAACATCGTATGGCAATAATCCGATCAAATGAGAAGTCCAAATTTCCCTTTTGATTTCAACTCTTTTAGCTTGTCTCTCAAATAATACTAGATATTAGCTAATATCGTTATTCTTCGGATCGAATTTTGGGTGAAAGTTTTGCAGCTCTAGTTTCGATTTAACAACGACTTCTGAGTTAGTTGTTTCGCTTATTCTAATTCTTTTGTTTTCTAAGCATAATTTCTGGATTTCTAATTCCATTTCTTGCGTTCGTTTCCTTTTCTCATCTGGTCTTTTCTTTTCATCTCTTTCATCCTGTATTTTCTTTTCATCTCTTTCATCTTGTCTTTTCCTTTCATCCTCTTGTTCTTTTCTGTGTTCTATCTGCGTATTGAGCAATTCTCAGACAAACTATTCCTCATATTCTTTCGTTTTCAAAACAGCATTCCTCAGTGCCATTACTGTAATTTCTGAAACATTCTAGACGCCCATTTCTCGAGCGACGTATTGAAAGTCCTCTTTTTTCTCTTTCCCTAGGAAAGCCATTGCGATTCGCAAATCCAAGGTTTAAGAATTTTCACAAAATTCACTCAATTCCAAACAAACTCAAAACTCTCTATATCCTACCGGCTCCGCCAGTGGAATGTGTAACGTCGTGATCCCTGAATGCGTAGAATGAAGTGGTAAACAAGGGATCACACAGCTTAATAGGCGATAATTCTTTATTTAACAAAGTTAAGATTAACTTATGTTTAATCGTTTCCGCCTGGATTCTTTTTACAACACTGATAACACATCTAATTACACAGCACCGAGGCAAATCGCATATATCTAAACAGCACAAGTCCTAACATATATAGTTGAAAAAAACACCAATATCTCAGTATTCGATGTAGTTCGATTAAGTTCTCAATTCGAAGCGAAGGCAATCGCCTCCAACTTAAAACTGTAACACTTTCTCGCTCCTTAGCAGGAATCCTCCTCCTCTTTTCTTCTTCACCCTTTTTAAGACCTCGGGTAGGTCTCTCCCCCGCCTTCCTTTTGAGTTATTTTCCTTTTTTCAAAGAACAACCCAATCAAAGAGAAACTCCGTTTTGTCCCCTGCAACACTATTCGCTCAGGTCGGACAATGTCCGTCTTCCCCCCGTGCAAGTCGGTGTCGGCCGTCACACAGCTAGGCCATAAATTCCCAAAATATCCATGACATGGATCAACATTACCTCATAAAGAGGATTCAACTTTGCCGCACCTGATTTTGTTCTTTATTGCTTTTAAGCTATATATTTTCAATGAATGGGTAGCTGGGAATAAAACGGGGTTCAAAACAAGTCTGTGGAGGGGTTATTTATAGCCTATGCTGCAAATGTTTGATTGCGGTTCGAAAATATAGTGAAATGAGTTACGACATTTAAAACTTAACAAAACTTTATTTAGAGATTAATATAGGCTTGTAGCACTTCCAGGGAGGTCTACTGAACTGCTCCCATGCTACTAAGACCATCAACTGACTCCACCAAACTCACTTTTTTCTCCCTCCTTGTGGGCGGTACTGCCAGTATCGCGTAACGGTGGCTCTGAACCATTGCTCGGAAGGGATGAGAACACTGCAATATATATATATATACTCATGGTCAAAAAAGTTAGCGCACTAAGAAATAATAGGGGATTGTAACGAAACTTAGTATGAAGATACATGTCGGGGAGATATGCAAATGATTAGAAATCGTGCATTCGCACTACAGGGGGTTCAACAGGGTATTAAATCCTCCGTTCTTTTGCCTTTTTCTCTGAAATAAATGATCCTATTTCTTTGATTTTCTAATCATATCAAAGTAGTCATTACGTATTGAAAATTTCGTTTCATTTCGACGACTTCTTCTTGGTGCGCTAATTTTTTTTGTCCATGAGTGTATATATTGATTTTAGAGGATCTAAAACAAATGTGCTTCCGCTCGTAATAAAAGATTGTTAAAGTTTGATGGAGGATTTTAACTGTATTAACCCTTCTGCCGTTACAATAAATCTAATGTAATTACAAGATAAACAAATGATATTAAATGGAAAATTAAATATTGACACAAATTGAAAAAAAAATAAATATTTAAGGCTTGAATGAATAAGACATCATGACAGCACAAAATCCATTTCAACAGAATCACAAATAGCCATCAACATTATGTAAGCTGATAAAAAAGAACGGCGAAAACAGAAAAACATATTCCGAATTCAAATTGAACTGTCGATATTTCGATGATACTCTTCATAGTCAATCAATATTCAAACGCATGCAATCTACAGTCCAGACACCGTGTGGTTATTACATAGGCAGAATGAATAAATTATAATACTATTTTTGTTTTTAAACTATTTATTACATTTTTTTAAATCACTGCTTAGGTAATTTTCGTTCAGTAAAGAAGGCAAATGAGCGGGTGACCAGCGAGGCATGCATTATCATCACTAAAGTAGTTAGTTGCACTGCGTGTGGCATTTAATGAGGAGCGCAGAAACTATGTGTGCACACACACGGAATCTAAGAGCTTTGTAAATAAACAATGAATCAAAAACTCAGTTAAAATGGCACATTATTTGATTCAATTTATAGGCTTTTCAACTAAAAACACATATATAATTTCGCACATGCTAATCACTCTGCTAGGCCCAAATGGTGCACATATTAAACTGTTGGGAAAAAAAACGATCTGGTCGTCCAGGAGTATACTCAAAATCGACCTTCTGTATAAAGGGGCCTGGGTGAAGAAACCATTAGGGGCCCTAAATGTTTTGAAAAGTGAAAGAAAAAAAAAAGAAAATTGCAAACCTGAACATATTATTACTAATGCATGTTTATTTAATGTGTGATTTTCTATTTACTAATACATTAATTACTTCAGGAAAATTACATTTTTTTGCAATTTCTTTTTCGATGCTTAATATAGCGAGTACATTTACGCGTTCTGCCCACATGCTTGACTAAAAAGTTTAGTTTATGTGAGGATACTTGGGAGTTCCCCGAATCAAATAACCAAAATGCAACTTTAAAGTCTCTCCATTCCTCACTACAAGTCATCTTCCTGGACCAACAGGTGAGTGTTATCCTTAGTGATTCTTTATTCGAAGATAATGAATTAAAAAGATTAATTAATTCTGTTAATTTAGAAAAATGTGAAATGGTAATTAATCAAATCGATGATTTCACAAAAACGCATGAATCTTCAGCTAAGCTATCGGTCTATACTCTTACTAATCTTACTTTGATTAGAGCTCCGCTAAAACTTCAATATCAAATTAATAGAGTGCATAAAATTAAAGCCAATCAATTAAAAATAAAATCTAGTAAGCAAAATAAAAATAATGATTGCCAATTATCTTCCAAGCAACAGCCTCCAAACCCCAACCAACTACTAGTACCTTAACTCCCAGTTTAAGCAAAAACAACGATTTTATTGAAGTGAAACCTCAGATAAGTATTTCGACTTTTCAGAAGATGATGACGAAGTAGAAGATACTGAAAGCAACAACGAATCTTTAACAGAAGTTGAAGAAATATATAAGAACTCTGAATACGTAAAAAAATTTCCACACATCTTTGCAACCGAAAAAACATGTCTGAGTCATTTCCTATAGTCATTTCTAATGTTGCCTCCTATAATCATTTCTAATGTTGAAAATCCTACTGAAACCCTTAAACAGTTAATGTAACTCACAGAAACTGAAATTAAAGGCAAATACCATAGTAAAAATCTAAAAGTTTTTCCCACCACAATTGACGCCTCTCAAACCATTTAAAATCATAACTTTGAAAAAAAAATATAATCTCACACCTTCGAATGACCGGAAGAGTGAATTCTCAAAACTGTCATTAAAAGTCTTTCAATGAATCAAGATGCACAAGATATAATTCAAGAATTAGCTTACTGCAATCTCATACCCTGCGCCTGCAATTTTCTCCGATCCAAAAAAAAAAAGAAAAAGTATATAACCAACCCCTTCCCCGCTTTTTTAGTCTCTCCTCCCAGAAACGAGTACTAGAAATCTATCATCTCAGTAACTCACATTGCCATTTAGTAGTAAAAATTGAGCTCTTGCGCAAATGAAAACCCCCAAATCAATATTATAAATGCCAAAGTTGCTTCCATCATTCAAAATTTTACACAAAATAATATAACTAGGTGTTTGAAATGTGCAGGTAACCATGACACAAGAACTTGCGTTAAATCGCCGAATAGCCCCCTCCCAAATGTTGCAACTGTGGAAATAACTATACTGCTAATTTTATTCAGGTTGTCCACAAAATACATTACATTTCAAACCTCCTCCTTCCCCCAAAAACTAACTATTGGTAAGCAAGGGGAAAAAAAACTATCAGAATTAATAATAACCAAGCTCCCACCGACCAAACCTTTACACCAACCAACGATGATAGTTACAATTTCCCTTTATTGAAAGACTTTAAAAACCTGTTTCACAATCCTTCAATATAAAACAAAATCAATCTATCTTACCAACTCTTCAAATCCATTGAAGAAGTTTTCTCTGATAAAATCCAAGACTTTCTTTTACAAAAAATAGGGAAGCCCTTTTCAATTATTTCTGATATAATTAATATATTGGCATAGTACCAATTGGAGTCTTCGCTGAAGATCATTTTCATCTCGCTATATCTTCCTTCTTTTCCTCCACATTAAAAAAATAATAAAAAATTCGATATAAATGTAGTTATTTACATTTACTAAAAAATTGATACTGGTCCTACCCTAGACTTCGATACCAACTCTCTGTACGATGGCTGAGTCGGTTACAACAAGGTTAAAAAGAAAAAAAAATATTTTTATTAAAACAAAAAATTTCATTTCTTCTTGTAAATACTATTTCACACTAAGTTTTCTTTACTTTCTCCATCTTCCCCCCCCCTTCTCTTCATATTCTATCATGGTAAGTCAAATGGTCTATAGCACATATTTAACATGTAATTTTCCTTAAGAAATTCATGAAATTAAAATCACACAGAGTAAAGTGTCCTAAGGAATGGTACTCAGGAATCATCTGATTGTCGTTATCGATACCCGGCCCAGATTCCTGTGGATTGGGCAGCAACACACAGGATTATTTTTTCTTATAGCTCATTGCAAATTGTTATTTTTTGGTCGATTCTTATGGTATAACTTTTTTTTGATCGTTTGCTGAATTTGTTCAGATGTTTGCAAAATAAATGGGGCTAAGTTTGCTAATAAGAGTGAAAGGAAATTAAACATGGGTGTGCATTAGTTCGGTGCTAAGCCCCTTTTTCTTTTTAGGGTCTAGCCAACTCAGCCTAATGGAAGATCCACCCTTGTCCTCTAGATATTAACTAGGTGACTGCAATCTCACAGTATCCACTAGCAATATTCTTGTTAAAAAAGAATACCCACCTTATGTTTTTAGTTACTCTTACCCCTCCAAACGGGCACAATAAAACTATTTTCTCAATTTCATTTTGCTATCTAGTAGTTAAAATTGAACCCTTACGTAAACGAAAAAACGCTAAATCAATGTTATAGATATCAAAGTTTTTTCTACCATTCAAGATTTTGTTCAAAAGAATTTGAGTGTTTGAAATATGCGGGTAACCACGACGCAAGAACTTGCAATAAACAACGAAATAGACCCCCCCCCTCCCATGCTGCAACTGTGGAAATAACAGTACTGATATTTGTTCAGGTAGCCCACCAAATTCATTAAATTGTAACCACTCCCTGTCTCAAACACCAATTATTGGGAAGAAAGAAAAAAAGCCAGAGTTCCCACCGATCAAAACTCCACACCAATCAGTGATAACAATAACAACTCTCCTTTTGTAAAAGACTTTAAAAACATGTTTCAATTTTTTAATATAAACAGAATCAATCAATCCATAACTCTTTAAATCCGTAGGAAAAGTTTTCTGAAATTAAGAACAAGACTCTCTTACAAAAATAGAAAAATACTTTGTCTGTTACATCTGATATGATTAATATATGAACCTAATGCAACCAATTTGGAGTCTTCGCTGAACAGTGGCGTGGGCAGAAAATAATTTAGGGAGGGGCAGCACATCGTCATAGCTGTGTGTGACAAAAGGAATTTCTTTAGTTTATAATTACCACTTGTTAAAAAGTAAAGAATACGGTATATGAGCCATATTTCTCCAATTTAAAACTGTTCAAGTATTCATATGATTTTATAAAGTTATAAAAATTTAAAAAGTAAAGATCATTTAAGAAAAATAATTCAGGTACCATGAGAATAAAATTTACATTTTCGAGAGATGTATTTGTGGGATGAATCTCCCCTCTCTCTTTTCATCTACAAATACAAAACCAAAGGCACTCTTTCAGAGACAGAACAACAACAATCAAATAGTTAGCGAGCGCCAGTCATTGCCATACTTTGCTCAATCAGATTTTTTATATATATACATGAAATTTGCTAAAAGATTAAACAAGCATAATACAATGTGTATTAAACACACATGATTTATCATGAAATAGAAAAAAGAAAGAAGAGTGAAGATATAGGATGTTTGAGAGAAATACAGGATGAGATGTTTTTTTAATATGTGGGTTTTTTTAATCTTACTTTCGCCTCCGTAAACGGTTCTAACACCTAAGACGGTTCTAATGTTACCTTCACACATGCTCGGTAGATCTCGAATACTTGAAGTTTGTAAGAATCATTTTTTTATATATAATTTTTTTAATAAGTGTAAGTAGATTACACTTATATCATTTTTTTTAAAAAAAATTGTTTAATTTAATTTTAAAGTTAAATTAATCTTGATAATTTTAAAGCTTTAAGTTTTTATGTAGACTATTTAATTACATACGCTTTAACATAAACTCGGCTTGATTTATGGGAGGAGGAACGGCTCTTGAGAATAAAGAGATTGAGTAGGTTGGGAGAGGGAGGGGAAGCAGTGAGTAATGGGGGTTTGATGACAGTTGGGTTAGAATAAATCGAAAGTGTTGCAGTTGGAATGCTTATGGTTATGGCGGAATGAGGTGGAAGTAATTATTGCAAGTTTGAAATGGTAATGGATGGGCTACGTTACTATGTGCAAATAAAAGCTGGGTCTAATTAGTGGATTAGAATGATCAATAAGTTTGAAAAAGAAGCGTCTGAATAGATGGTTGATGTGGCTATTAATTTGAGGGATTTTAAGATCCTTGTGTGTGACAATTTTTTTGTAACATACCAAGGAGAGTTGGTTATTATTCTTAGTAATTTGTTTTGCAGCTTTTGAATTTTTTTAATGTGTGTTGGAGCCGCTTGGCCCCACACAGAAGAAGTATATAACATAATTGGTCTGATTATTTGTTTATAGAGCAGAATTTTACTGGGGAGATTGAGTACTGAATGTTTACCTATCGATGGGATGCAGTTAGTGATTTTTGCCCAGCTTTTATCAGTGATGAATTCCATGAATTTTCTAAAAGTTAATTTGGAGTTCAGAATAACCCCGAGATATTTGACATCAGCGTCCCATGAAATATTGAAGTTAAAGAAATTTAATTGGGTGTCAGGAGGTGGGACACGACCTTTTCTAAAAATAATAGCTTTGGTTTTCTTAGTGTTTGCAGCAATCCACCAAAGGGTCATTCATTTTTGAATTTTTTTTTAATGCGATTCTAATTTTTAATGATTTCAGTGGGTATTTTATTTTGAGTGAGGATTGCTGCATCGTCCGCGAGGAGACAAAGGTTATTGTAAAGACTCTGAGGGAAGTCATATGTGTACAGAGAATAAATTAGGGGAGAAATGACAGATCCTTGACGGGTTCTAGCCTGAATAATGCAAATTACAGATAGTTCATTATCATGTCTAATTTGAAAGGTTCTGTTTTTGAGGTATTTATTGACGCTGATAATTAATGTCTATTATAAGGAAAATGAGTAGGAGAGTCTGAGGCGGCTATTTGATAATTGTTATTACTGCATTTATTAATTTACTAGATCTGTTTGCTCTTCATCTATTCCAGTTGAGGTGTTTTACACTGAAATCTCCGATTAAAATGCCAGAGGGGTTATCTATGAGAATATATTGGAGATCGTTGATGTTGATGATATTGCCTGGAAGGTGGTAAATTGTGGAGAGGGTGAAAAATTGGTTATTTTTTGTATTGATGTGAATAGCGGTATTTTCTGAGAAGGTGATATTTTTGGTGACCAAATGATGATGAATACTGTTTTTAATTAAAATGGCTGTGCCCCCGCCCCGATGGGTGGTTCTGTCGGTACGATGGATAGTATGACTACGAATTTTAAAAATGTCAGGTTGATTAAGATGAGTTTCTTTCAGATACAGTAAAGACTTTTCTATTCGTTTCTCAGGACCGGCTTAGTTGAAAAAGGAAAATGTAATGAACATAATGAGAAAAAAATGAACATGAGAAGAAGAAAAAAGTTCTTGTATTTAAAATTTAGAAAATAATAAAAGAATTATCATGAAAAATTTTAATTTCGAAAAAAAAAAGTTTTGAACGGGTGTGCATATGTCCCTTTGTACATCCCCTGGGTATGAATCTGTCGCTGAAGATGTGCGTCGCTTTCATATCATTATCTCTTCCTTCTTTTCTTCTGCTTTAAAAATACACTAAAATTGATATAATTGTAATTATTTACAAATTCTAAAGAAAATAAAACTTGCCCACCCCTAGACTTCGATATTAGCCCTCTGTGTGACAGCAGAGTCGGATACCTAGGTTGCAACAAGGTAAAAAAAAATTTTTTTTAAAGTAATCTCATCTTCTAATATCTCATCTTGTACTAATTTACCCCTCTTTTTTTTTTTTTTTTTCTTTCTTCATCTTCCTTGCCTTTTTCTTTTTCTCTTTCTGTTCTATAAGATAAATTAAATGTGCTTCAGCATAATATGTAATTCTCCTTATTAAATTAATGAAATTAAAATAATTCAGTGTCCTGAGGATTGGTACTTGGGAATCATCTGATTGTTGTAGTCCATATTAAATTTGTGAGATTTGCTGATCGAATTTCAAAAATGCCCTTTGAACAGATTTTGTTTTATTTAAAGCTCACAGATTTCTTGTTGAGTAAGGAGTTTAAGGTATCCGCCTACCTTTAAAACGCGATTTTCGATCAAAAAGTCGATTTTTATTTATAGTTTATCGTTAAAGCCCGATTTCTTAGCTTTCTAGAATAGTTTCGATTTTATTTCTATCTTACTTAGGATTTGAGTTATAAGCATTTTAATAATAGTCTGTGTTAATTTTTTAGAACTGGAAGTAACATTCTGCTGCCGGAAATGGAACTTTAATGTTTGTTTACTTTGATATTTTACGTAATATCGCCATGAAAATATTTTCCAGCATGCAAGATGAATTTTTCAATACCCAAAATGCCAATGAATCTTTTAATGGAATAATATGACAAAAAGTACCAAGAGAAGTTTTTGTTTGTTTGAAAATTGTGAAATTGGGTGCATATGATGCAGTTATACAATTTAACGAATGATATCAAGGCTGCTTCAAAAAGTCTTAAATAAGCTGAACATTAAGAATATGGGCTACTTCACTGTTCACTGTAAATGGATACGAAATGTTGGATCACGATAGAATCAGGTATTCGAAGCGCCATAAGCAATTCGGCAAAAATGTTTTCGAACAATGGCTCCCTACCAAAAAAAAAAAAAAAAAACATTTTGTTGAATACGTTAATTATAAAAAAAATTGTAAATCCTCTATGGAAATGAATGATTTTATAGTTAATTAACGGCCACAATTCGTCACGATTGAAAATGAAACTCATGATTCAAAACTTGTAGATTTTATATTTAAAGTAATGATTTAAAATTATCATAATTTGTATTAACACTTTTATCATATGTTTTATTTACAAATTACGACTAAATTTGTCATAATAATTTAAATAATTATTATTAAAAGCTAAATAATTATAATTCGATTAAAATGAATTAGTATCAAAGAATGAAAAAAAGTTTGGCAACATTTATTGTCGAATGATCAAACTATGGAAATGAATGTTTTTTGGCGTGAGATTTGAAACTAAAGTGCTGGATTGTGAGTACTTTAATAGTAGCTCAATAATAATAATGATGAAAACAAATTATAATTATTATTAAATATATTTATTATAACAAGAGCAAAATATTCTTACGATTCCTCCAATAGCCAACTTTTTTCATCTGTTCTTGTTTTACGTCATTCAATTTTTTAAAATCTTCTTCTTTAGTTCTTTATCTAATTTCTTATAAATTTTTTTGATTTTATTGACCTGTTTTTAAACCGAGAATACAAATATCTATGAATAGATCCGTAAAAACAATTTAAAGTTTACTATATTTTTTGAACTTGGAAAGTTTTTAAAAATAACAAATCTGGAAAGGAAAAGGTTTTTTTTTTTTTTTTTTTTTTTTTAAAAAAACAACTTTAAAAATATTTTCATCAATACTAAAAAAAAAAAACATTGAACAGAATTTTTTTATTTGGTTATAAAAACACGCAATATTTCACAAAAACATTAAAATATATATACATATATGTATGTATATGTGTGTGTGTGTGTGTGTATTATTTTACATTAATTTGCGTCCTTCATTTTTTTAAATAATGCATAATTTTATATGCTTTTCTCCGGGAACAGTTACGATCAAGTCCGACCAAGTGGATTTGTTCTTTATGACATTTCTCAAAAGGTGTTGGATAGTCAGACAATTCATCGAATTTCAAATCCAATTTTAAATCGTTCTATATATCTACCGTGTTGAGCCCGCACGACTGAATTCTTTTACTGAAATAACTTTTTCAATAATTTCCTTCAATCATCCTTCGTCATACTCCCTTTAGAAAGGAAAGGAATTTTATGGGTTTAATGAAATTTTATGAGAAAGAATTTTGTTTGTTGTATAGTCTGTCTAGCCAGGTGTAATTCAATTTAGTCGTGTCAAACGTGATGATGCAAGAAGATTCAGTTGACATTTCCCCAAGACATACTTCCTGGGGTTCCAAACCGGCGTTGCTAAATACTCCGTTTACATGAGCCACTAATTCGAAGTTTTGAATCATGTTGAAAAATTGTGATTCTGGTGAAAATAGGATAATGCGACCCGTATTTATACTGATCTAAAAAGTATTTTTTATTTTGTTACCATGGTAAAAGACATTGTATAAATAATTTATAATGTAGGTTCAAGACTTCAAGGTTTGAATAAGTAATTTATAATGTTGGATGGATTCGAAGTT
>BMAW01000495.1:137529-149248 GCA_019974015.1 Nephila pilipes | reverse complement strand
TTTATAATGTAGTTTTGAATGTTCAAGGTTTGAATAAATAATTTATAATGTAGGTTTTAAAGTTCAAGGTTTGAATAAATAATTGTATTCTTCAATGTCGAAATGAGCTTTCCCATGAGTTTTAAACTTTATATTTTCATTAACATAACAATTTTTTCACTGTTGTTATTTTGCAACTTTCAATTAAACGTTTGAATCTTGCACGAGTTTTCCAATTTTTAAAGATGACCAAAAATTTATATTCATTGCTTTATTTTTAAATAGAATTAAAATTATTCTGTACAATATGTAAATTAACCAAAAACTAATCACACCAACTTAACTACGCAGGATATTTCAAACACTATTACACTTAAGATTTTGTAAGTATCATAAATACGTTAATTACAAAAACAAATTGTAAACATGAATGTCCACTATGGAAATGAAGCGGTATATAGTTAATTAGCGACCACAATTAGATGCTCGTCACAATAATATCTAAGGAAGAAAAATCCTCTCATTGTAAATGAAACTCATGAATCAAAACTTGTAGATTTTAAAATGATTATATTTAAAGAAATCATTTGAAATAATCACGAGTTGTACTGAATAAACAAATGTACTAACACAAACGATTTATGCAATCAATTTAAACAAATGACAGATGACAAATGCTTTATACAGATGATTTACAAAGAAGTTATACTGTCCATCTTTTTTATAAGTTCTGTAAAACAATAGATATGTTTTTGTGAACATCAACTATAAAATCTGCTAGAATTAAAATATCTCTGTGATATTCCTATAACTTTTTCAGAAGTTTTCGGATGAAATTCGGCTATATAACTGGCATAGAATGTCCAATTCGGATTTCTTCCTTTCCTCTATTAGATATTCCAAAGTCTCTAAATAACTTTTATATCTAACAAAGCACGAAAGTTAGAAATCCATCTTGTTTTTTATAAATCCTGTACATTTCCTTGGCATTTTGTTTGAAGCAATCGTTCACTGGTGATCCAACGTCAGTATTAATGAAGGAACGCATCATTTTTGAGAAATTGTACCTAATAGTTACACAGACTTATATACTATTCAACAAGTCTATTTTTTTAAAAAAAATTTTTAAATATTGTTTAACAACATCTACACTTTAATCATTTTAAATGGTTTATTTAAAGGCTACATAATTATAATTCGATTAAAATAAATTAATTTTAAAGAATAAAAAAAAATAAGTTTGTTGTTCCACGTCTTGGGAATTTTTTGGCGTTTTTAAAACTAGAATTAACATTATAAAGGTTTGTTGTTTAAAAAAAAAACAGCATTCATTGAAACAAAGAGTTTCTTAAAAATGTCAGTAAAAAGAAATGTTTGTTTTTCTATTTCAATTTTTATAAAAAGGCTAGTATAGAAATTTTAGTTATATTATAAATTTACAATTGTATTTCTCTGTTCTATGTTTGAACACGAATCTATATACTATTCTAAAAAAAATTTCCATTTGATTGTTGATTTTAATTACAATTTTTTTAAATTCTAGCACTAAAAATGGTTATATTCTCTCTTCATTGTTTAAACACAAATCTATACTATTTTTTGCATTTAATCTGTTGAGATCTTCTAAAAGGATGTTTAATTATCAAGTTGAAATACCTTTAACATAAACTATAAGTAAATGAATTCCCATTAAAAAGCCTTTTCTCACGTTTTTTTAAAATTCATTCTGCGTTCATAATCAATAGTGAAAAACTGGTCGAAAAACATTTTTGTTCTACACAAAATATTACCAAGCGATTGGTGAGTAATTATATGGTTGAAAATATATTTTTTGCTACGGTTTCAATGAATGTTGTGACTATATTTTTAGAATGATTTTTCTTAAAAAAAAAGAATGGGCTGTAATTTTATTTCTCTGCTCAACATAAATCTTACATATTATTTTGCTATAGGTTCAACGAATGGTTATGTTTAGAATTCTAGCATTAGCTTTACAATTTTGTTTCTAATCACAGAATATTTATTGTGCTTTTTAAAAGAAATCTGGTATTCACACATTTATGTTATTATTATTTGTGTGTCAACAAGTTTTTTGCATTGAAATGAATCATAAACACTTATGTTTATTGAAAATCTTTGATAGCATTTCTTAATTCATTCAACTTAATTCTTTTTCACTCACTGATAGTTGAACACTCATCGATGATGTTACAAATAATTTTTGCGGATCTACTTTTTAAAATGTAATCTCCAGTCACGAATTCTAGCAAAATTATTCCAATCGACCAAAGGACTGCATTCTTTGGCTTGTAAATTCTCAGTTCGTGATATTCGGGTTGTAAATAATATTTTGTTCCACATATTTTTCTCTTTTCATCTATATATCCAGCCCTATCGAAATCGATCCGTTTAATTTTTAACGTCTCAGGCCGAACTGCAATATTATCCATTTTTAAATCTTCTTGATAAACATTTAATCTGAACAATCTCGTTCATACTTCAACAATTTGGAATATGATGCATTTGTTTGTCGACTTTGGCAACGGAAATTTTTTATCCCAAGAGTCGAAAAGGTCCATTTTTAAGTATTCCATTATAAGAATATATCCATCTCGACAGACTCTGTATTCGAAAAAATTAATTTCACCTTCTAAATTTTTTAACTTGTTGAGGAAATGTATTTCTGATGGACCCTTGTGCTTCTTACGAACAGTCTTGATCGACACTAGAACAACGTCTTTTAAACGCTTTGGACACTACCGTGCCGTAAGAACCGCTTCCTGTAACGTAAAATAATTTGTTTCGGCTCATGATGTCGGAGAGTGTGTTTTTCAGTTTAGACATATTGAATGAAATAATTTTATTTTACCGTTGCAATTTGTATACTACCAAGAATCTTAAAAAAATATTCCTTTTTTTATAGAGAACGTTGGATAAAAATTTTTCTATCTGAATGTTTCCTAAATGATTTGTTTATATAGACTTTTTTTTCTACAATATTAGAAATGAATTTAAAAGAACCATTCTCAAAGCTCACATTTTATATTTATAGAGTGGATTTCATTATGAAAAAAACATTTGCAGATTCCACTTTTTTCTTAGATTCTAGTATATATATATATATAAACATTTTTGATGTATATTCAAAATCGACTATCCTCAAAGTTCAATACAACTGTTTACAATCTTCAAATATTATTTTCTCCCCCTTAAATACTAGTATATATATATATATATATATATATATATATATATATATATATATATATATATCGAAACATTATTAAATATATATATAAATGTTTCTTAATATACGATTAGAATCGAGAACTCTCAAAGCTCAATTGATGCAAATTTTATATTCACAGGATGGATTTTATTATGATTTCTCGAGATTAAAATTTCGGGTATTTTTTAAATATTTTCAAAGTCATTGAAATATATAAATTAACAGCTGTTTAATGAATATTTTTATATTTATAGAATGAATTTTATTATGAATTGACTAGTGTTATTTTTTGACAGTATTCGAACTCATAGTCTCCAGATCGTTCGATCTAGTCTCGAACGAGAAAATAATATTTTCACATCCAGAATATTTTTATAACTATATTAAAATAATATAATATCCAAGTTTTGGATATTAATAACCAAGTATTGCTTTTAAATGCCGATATTTCTTTAGAGTACGGTATATATATACTCGAAAAATTAAAAAAAAAAATTATTTTATTTTTTTCACTGACCAATCAGAATCGAGTATTTTTTAAAGTTTTCAAAAGCACAATGAAATATATAAATTAACAGCTGTTTAATGAATTTTTTTTCCAATGATTCCTTTTTAGAGCTGTAAAAATTTACTTTCTTAATATATAAATATATTATTATATAATAATATAGATCTGAAATTTTTTTTCTTGTCTTGAAAGAATGAGATCAAATTCTTTTAAAAATTATCATCAGTGAATTCGTAATAAAGTTTACTTTATCATTATGTATTTTACACTGTTGTTAAAAATTTTAAAAGCAGTTATATATACAAACTGTAACTCTACTAAAAATCAATAAAAAAGGCAATGTTTATTATAGTAACAGTTTCTTAAAGCTGAGAAGGTTTTGCTAAGAGATAATTATTTTTAAAAATAGATTAAACAAATGTTTTTTCTTAAGGATGATTGTGGGATAAATTTTTGGCATGATCTGAACAGTCAAAAGCAAAATACGATTCTAAACTGCACATAGAAAATCAAAGGATATATTTATTAATAATGAAATATATTTACATCTTTTAGATTATATACACGAGAAAGCCAGGTTGGTAAATGTTCCCAAACACCTTCTGGGTCCATTTCTGATTGCAACTAATATTTCCGAATGTCCTTTTATACGCTTTTGAATGGAAATAAAAAGAGTGAATGTAAACACAATGATTCGTATTCAAACAATGTCTGGATGAAAATGATTCTTTTATTCCCGAAATTTACCATAAATGCATTTATTATGAAATAGAACTCAATTTTAATTTTATGCTTGACAAACCTCGGTGACGAAAACTAATGCTTTTTATAATTCGCAAAACCGTTTCTGCATTATGTCGTTTCTAGGTATATTCATATTTTTTCCTTGGTTGTCAAAATATTCTCACTAAATTATATTTATTTCTTTAGATTGCAAGTTTTATTATTAACAAGTGTACTTACAACATTTACAAGTGTTGTAATAGTCTAATTTGTGATAATACATATAATGAATATTTAGCAAGCAAAAAAAAATTTTCTTATAAAAATACAATGAAATAAACCATTTTAAAAATTAAATATATTTATTCCACTTAAATTACATTCGCATTCCAGCCAGTTTACAGTTTTTTGCACACTGCAATCGTGTTTTTTGCAAATTTTACATTGTTTAATTTTACAATAATAATTTTCGATTGGAACTCCAGTTAAAATTTGTTTTAACAAATTAGTTAAGTCTCTACACCCCCCATATATCTTCAGAATGGAAATATCCATGGGTTCTATGAAATTTTTCTTCAAATTCTTCTACCAGTCTTTAGAGACATTAAAAGTTACATTTCTCGAAGAGGTTGCAATAGTACATTGTAATGGAATTGCATTTTCGAAGTCGGATGGAAATGCAATTATATCCCAATTGTATCCCGATGATGAAATGTAGACGGTTCTAAATGCGACCATATTCCTTCAGGATCCATTGTCGTTTTCAACATTTTTTAAAAATCTGACTTCCTTTTATACTTTACCGTGAAAAAACTTTTCCCAAAAGTATTCACATTACTGTATAATAAATTATAGTGAAAATTAATTATTTTTATTTAGAGAGAAACACGTTTCTAATAATATATTAATTATTAAACACATTTTTTATTATTTAAAAAACATTTATTGTATAAGGTTTATAAAGGCTTTAATATTTCAGACATTTTGTATATTTGAACACCATGTGTCCTGAAGTGTTAAATTTTTTTTCGTTGGATGATAATTTTTGCGTTTACGTTGTGAAATCGTACGATAAAATAGAAATTGAATTTTGTCCTCATGAACCAAGTCTAATGAGAGATGATGACACTTTAACTTTATCGCTTTTAACGTGGCAATATCTCGTGGATGGGGTGGACTTTTTTTTATACCTGTTGAGAAAGAACCAGTAGTTATAAATAATTCTCTCATGTTTTCTATCCAACAAGTGACAAATGATTCATTTCTAGTCGTTTTGCAAAAGTTTCGAATAGAAAAAGATTTACCGCAACACTTTCTTTTGCTCGTATACATTTTAAATAAAACTCAATGGCAAAAGTAATTCATCGAAATGGATGATATTTCAGAGTGTGTTATCGACAGTCTAATGGAACATTTTATCAATATTCTATTATCGACGGTTTCCGAAGGAGGTGGCGAAGACAAAACTGACCGATTCGATGTACGAAATCTTGTGTGATCATTTTAAGACATCAATTAATAATGTATCAGCCTGCTATGGTTGTTTTCATAATATCGACAATCAAGAGTCACAATTGTAAGACTTTGGATTCTGCTCAAAAATTAGCCCTTTACAGGGAACTCGCCTGGTGTGTGGTATAAATTTTAACAATTGGCTTGATAATTCATATCCAAAAATGATCATTGGACGGATTACATGAAACAATTTCTACTGGATAAAAAAAAACTTTATGAATTTTATTGGAAAAGTAGAAGACATGTATTTGACGAGTCACAAATAAGATTATTTGATAAAAAAAAAATTATTTGTATAAGCAATTATTCAAGTTACTAATAATACTTGTAATTTAAAAAGCTATACCTATTTGTAAAAAAATAAATTTTTGTTTTAAAACTAAAGGCTTTATTTTTTTTTATGTCTGTGGATATGTTAAAATTATTGAAGTGAATAATTATAATAATATAAAAGATTTTTAATTGTATTATTATTTACCTTTTAAGTATTTTATTCTTAAGATATTTAAACTCTAGTTAAAACTTTTCTATTCGAAGTCAATCTAAGCACATTTTTTAGAATGAGATATTTTCTATTCGACTAATTATTTAGAAATGTCAACGGAATTTCATTATTCTGATCGAATACTAGAGCCCGTCGAAGAATTTGTACCTGTAATCTTTGAAGAACCGAATAAATTTATCATACCTCTCAGTTTTATGAATCGAAATTATTTTAAGTTTGTACAACATGTTATTCGAAGATACAAGTGCGTCATATCGAAAATTATTTTAAAAGGATTTTGGAAGTATAAGAGTTATCGATATACGATTTTTAAATTTGAATGTACTAATGGAATAGAGCTCATCGCAGATTGGGAAAACTATTTCAAACTTTGCAAGTTTCGTCACAGAGATATACGAAGCACTAAAAAATTGTTCACATTTATGTATCCAGAAGA
The DNA here is from genome assembly GCA_019974015.1 of Nephila pilipes. Lineage (NCBI taxonomy): Eukaryota > Metazoa > Arthropoda > Arachnida > Araneae > Nephilidae > Nephila > Nephila pilipes. Next base: position 142,353 of record BMAW01000495.1, on the reverse strand, counting down.
TGACATTTACTCCCATCATTATTTTGATCATTTTTCATATTAAGAATGTATTCGCGGCACACCCATACATTTCTGGAATTATGAAATAGAAGATAAATTCGTTTGAAAATATAGAATTAACAATTCGTTGAAGTAATAGGTGATAAGAATCCATCAAGAATAATATACCCCATTTCAGCAATGTTATAAAGTCTTTGTACGGATTTGATAATTCGACGCGAAAAATGCGTCATTTGGATGAACTTTTTACTACCGATACAATTTATAATCGAGTTTTATTATAACTATTGCACTTTTTTTTTTTAAAAAAAAATTGTAATATGCTGATTTATAAATAAAATTTATAACTTTATTTAATCCTTAAAATTTCTTACATAATTAATATTTTATTCTATGGATATTTAAGCTCGATTAAACCATTTCATGGTAGATTTAAATTTACAATGTCTCCGAGAGACATTTTTTTTCCCATCCGTCCAACAATTCAGAGATGTCGAAAAATGTAATGAATCGTCAATAAGACAAGTTAAAATTCTAACGAGGTTTAAATGATACATAATTTCAACCTCAAGATCTAGAGCTCGCCAAAGAAAGTACCCGTAATCTTTGAAGGACAGAATAAATTTATCATACCTTACAGTTTCTTAAATCGAAATATTTTTAAGTTTGTACAACATGTTATTCGAAGATACGATCGCGTTATTTCGGAAATTATTATAGAAGGATTTTGGAGACATGAAAATAATAGATTTACTACTTATAAATTTGAATGCGCTAATGGAATAGAGTTTATCGAAGAATAGGAAAGATATTTCAAGAATTGCAAGTTTCTAAAAAAAACCTTCAACCCCTCTAAGTAAAGATTCCTCAGAATATTTGATAAATTGGTTTGAAAATCATCTAGAATTGACATTTCATTTAAGCAACATGCGATCAATTTTCACCAAGAATAATATACCTCAATTCAACAATGTTATAAAGTCTTTGTACGGATTTGGCAATTCGAAACATTCATATAAAGTTATACAATGCATATAAAGTTATTTTTTCAATTGTTTGAACAAATCCTCTTCGCAGGTAGGCGGATACCTTTAAATCAAAATGTAAGAGTTTTTTTTTAAGAGAGAGGAGCATACTTTCTGAAATAGATATCGGAAAAATTCATCACGCATGTATAAAATTTGTTGACAATTTCTTCAGTGACGTAGCAGATCACACACACCAATAAATGGTTAGTTTTTGTCGGTAAGGGGAAATCCCCTTTTTCCCTGTAAAAAAAAAAATATCGTTTTCACATTTTCAATATTTGCGCATGCTCACTGTGAAATTGGTTTCGAAAGAAACTAAGCGATAAATATAAAATGAGCATTATTTTTTATCAATACATTTTCAAAGTAAATTAAGCGGTATTACTTTAAGTTCAAGTCTATACTATTAATATAAACTCTAGTTATTAAATGTAGTGGGTAATAATTGTGCAATTTTTATTAAAACAAATTGTCTCCGTTTGCATTAGTTATTCCTGTCACTACCGTCTCTGCTACTATTTGTTACAGTGTCAGATACTTCGTTCTGTTCTGTGAGATCTGTATGTTTTGATGTTTTCATAGTGTTTTTAGGATTACTCGTCGCTTCGATTTCACGTGTCGCTTGTGTGTGTTGTTCATTCTTAATTCTTAATGCGTTTTGATTAATTTTTTTTCTAAAATTTCCGATATTTTTGAAATTAAAGGACGTTGATAGTTTTTTGCAACTTGATACTAATCAGATTAAATTCTGTTCATTTTTCTTAATACCTCAAGTCATGAATGGTCATGTAGTAGCATTTTTCGTTGTTGGTGGTCTAGCTGTCGCATTTGCAATTTATAATTTCATCACTGAAACGAACAGACCCATGACACACGGACGTGGTGCTGGGGGCAATGTTCCACCGCCTGCTAGATCACCTTCTCCAAAACCTCATCGTAGACGGCATGCTAGACGTAAATCGAGATCTCGATCACCTTCATTGACTAGACCACCATCTATTGGACATTCTCCAGTTTCCAGTGATTCATCTAATCATGATATGCAACCATGTTCAAAGTGTTCCGAGATAAGACCTTTGGTGGATGTTAACCCATGTAAGCATAAGTCCACTTGCCAAGATTGTTTTGACCTGCACTTAAAGTCTAGTAATAAATGTCCTGTTTGCTACAAAATAATTGATGACTGTCACCCTCAATTAAATACTTGGGGTAGATGTAAGGATTGTAATCAATTCAGCAAGTTGATTTTAATGAAACCCTGTAATCATTCAGTCATTTGTACCCATTGTTTCATTCCTTATTTGAGATCTAGTGAGAACTGTCCTGATTGTGGTAAATCCATTCAAAAATATGAACCTAGTTATAATACAGTGGGGAAATGTATTGTTTGTGATAAATCTGATATACTTGCAAAATATATACCTTGTGGTCATTCTGCATGTTGTGAGGAGCATAGCAGAATGTATTTAAAGATGAGTGATCATCTGTGCCCTGATTGCAGTGAAAAAGTAGACAAAATTTTGTATGACGGAAGAATAGAAAAAAACATATGACTTGATTTATTTTTAATAATTAAATAATGTGTTGTGTATTAATTATGTATTTATCTCATGTGTTATATGTACGTATGTAAACAAATTTTCTCATTACAAATAATTTTAATTCAGTATGTTGGTTGCAGTATTGTCTTAAACTAGGAGGAACTTTTTTTTTGAATCTAAAGAAAATTTTCATAATTCAATCAATTTTTACAAACCCTATATGGCTATGAAGTTTGGAAAGGAAATTCTCATTTTATTTTTGTAACATTTGTATTCATAATGTCCCAAAATATTGATGATATCTAAACTAGATAGATCCAATTATTACCTGTGAAAATTTTAGGCCCTCTTACAGCACATTGTATTTACATTATTGCATAAAAATATTTAATGAAAAAAATCAGCCTGAAGTATCTCAAGAGACACTTAACCTTCAAGGTATTGAATAATTTTTGTGCAACATAGTAAATGGATAATTTTCATGTATTTTAGAATGTGTGTGGTGATAATTTTTTAAAACTATATTTAAATTTAAACTTCTAAATGTTTATGTAATTGAAATTATCTATATAAACAGCTGTTTTTATTTTATCTATTTAGCAGAAAAAGGCTGTTATTACTTTCAGATTTAGAGTTAGTGAGGTAAACTCTTTCTTTTCCCTCAGTGTGGGGAGGTCAGAAGGAAACTTCGACATGTCCTAAAACACTTAATTTATTTACAACACAAGTTTGATCAATCCAAGTTAAGAGATGCACCCAATTAATAAATATGAGGACAATTGACGAAGTATGTGAGATATGAGAAGACTTTAAGTACTTTAGTACACTTACTTCATTCAATAGTTCTGACTTCTTAGCCATCTAATCTAGATTCAACCTCAAGTGACAGATCGTCACCTTAAGAAACACAATTATCAATTACTAAACATCCACGTTTAGCATTCAATTTGATTATTCACTGCTCTGTTAGCAGTCTATCCTATCTCTCTTCTAGCCGGAAAGCTTGCATGTTCACTCTCTCTTTTTCGGAGGAAGCTTTCTAATAAAATAGTTCAAGGACCAAAAATTCCCTAAGAGGACTGTTGGTGAAAAGATCGTGGATAGAGGCATCGCAAGTTAATTGAAAGATGACAATCTTGTTATGTATCCATGTAGAATGTTATATTGATATTTGAAAGCAAATTGTTGTTTCATGAAATCAGAGTGATATTGCTTTTGCATTTATCATGATTGGTAGTGATATGACTAACATGACTATTTATTTTTTCTTCAAAATGGGATTCTTGCTTATTTTTAGGCAACTCTTGTGTGTATTCCAGAAAAAAATATATTTTCAAAATTTAATTATATAAGAATAATAAAAGAAGTTAAATTTTAATTTTATAAAATAACTTAATAATTAAATTTAAATTTTTTTTTTTTTTTTTTCAAAATTGGATGATTTTAATTGTTTATTGAAAATAACTGAAATGGTCATGTGAAATTAATAATTGTGTAATGTTATATGTTTCAAAAAACAAATATATTTAAGTTTATTTGATACTGATTTCAACTTAGAATGTAATTCTTAGCAGGATTTCTTAACATTTACTTTGGTAATTAACTAATCTTTTAAGTACTGCAATTAGCAAAAGTGTTTTTTTGCTTGTCCTCAACTTGTTTATAAATAAAGATACACTTCATTTGGTTGCATCAGTATTTTTTTTTTATGAAATTTGTATAATGGGTTGTTCTCTTACTGATGTTAATACATTTTGGTGCCCTGAAGCTGTGCTGGGAGACAACATAATATATGGTCCCCTGAAGTATGTTAAAATGTGGTACATTTCATGTTTGAAAAAAAAAGTGCAGAATGCTCTTATTAATTTCAATGTAGTATTTAAAATAATCTATTCTATGCACATTCTTTTGAAAATCTACTCGTTATTTTATTGATATTCTTGTTTTAACTCAAATTTGATGTAGCTTTATTTGATATATTAAAATTAAATTAATTAATTTGTGAAAATCTAGTGTAAAATAAATGGAGAATACTTATGCAACTTTTGTGAAGAAACTTTAAATGATATATTTTGTGGATGGATCTTTCATTTAAATGTAATATTTTTAGGAAATGAAATGATTAATCATTTCTCTTAATTTTCTTATTTTGTATCATAAGTATGTGTGATATTTTATGTTGATGACAGTATATTTTGCATTTGTCTACTTTACATTTGATTGGTGTATAATAAATCCAATTGATTTTTTTTTTT
>BMAW01000495.1:84027-127529 GCA_019974015.1 Nephila pilipes | reverse complement strand
AAAGGGATAGAATAAAAAATTAAATTATTATTAAGAGAAGTTATTAAATTAAAGTTAAATCATTACACACACACACATATATATGCATTCCGTCACATTGAATTATTACATTCATTATTAAAAATAGCCATGTAATGATTCTTATATATTGAACCGCCTTTGTAGAAAGAATTTATATCGGAAATAATTATCAAAATAACTTTAAGTATTATATTATCTTTTCGCTAGGTTCTCACTTGTATTACTTTTCAACCAACTCCTTGTAATTATCGTATTATATTAGATTTTAGAACTTCGTATGAAAGAAACGTGACTTATATAAACAAGAATAGATATTCGGAGGTGTGATATTATTGTCTGTGATTGCTCCTTAATATTGCAATGAGAATCAACACGAAGGCTATTGCTGACGGATCTCTTAATTTTGAATCTCGCTCAAGTGACGAGGATAAATCCTGAGCTGGCAGTTCTCTTTTCAAAATTCAACCCCCACGCCACCGGGAGGACTAGATATCTCAACAGATTTAACGTGCATCATCTCACCGTAAGGTGGATCATTAGTATCTTAGGTCTGGAAACATCAATTCGATGGAAATCGCTGATGGTTAGTCAATATCCATGACCACTAGGCTAGAGAGGCTTCTCAAGTGTTGTGAAGAAGAGCGATGAGATAGAACTTATAAGCTGCGAAGTGTTTAATGTGCAATTTAATGGCATGAAAAAATATTCAAAGGTTTGAACTACCGAATTAGTCCCTTGCGCACTCTGACATTGATGTGAGGCTGCCTGAAGAAAAGGATCCTTCCTTACACCCCAACTGATAAATATTAATTTTTGATTATATTATGTAGTGAACGAAAGATGGTTTCATATATACGCGCGATAATTGATAACTAAATTTAATTGTAATTTGATAACTATTAAAAGAACAATCTATATTTGCTCAATTTTCAAATTCGACTCATAACTATGTGAATTCATTTGATTTATGATGAATCAAATACACTGTAGTAGAGAAATCGGAGCGTCATAATTTTTAAAGATTGTTTTATCTATTAATAGTACTTAATTGTTATAATGCAGCTAATTTCGTGAATTAATAAGTGTTGTAAATCATTTTTTTCATTACTTGAATGATACTGATATAAATTCGCCTCTTAATTAATCTCATATACAAAATTTCTGAATCGTACGTTACGTGTTATTCCAGTCATTGAATAAAACTATATATCAAGAAGAAAGAACTGAGCCTTCCCCTTCACTAACAATGACTGGTCTTTTGAATCTATGTTTCAAACCAGTGCGAGCAGACTCATAGAATAGGAATCTTTACTATAAGTTCAATAATTTAATCAATCTTCAGTTTCTTGACAGTGCCACAAATGTCTATCAATTAATGGGTTGCTGTAGTGGCGCGTGAGAAATATTTGATTGGTTACCATTCATTGGATAGCTATTGCATCCTTTAAAGGAAACAAGAAATCTTTTTGACTTTAGAATACTGGTTGAATTAGAATTAGAATTTGGAATTAGAATGCTAGAATTTTCCGACAGGAAAAAAGGATACATACTGCTATCGGTCTAATAATCTATTTGCTATCTATTGGCTAATTGATCTCTACATCGTGGCATGTAACGGTTTAACCTGGATTTCCTTAAACATTGAGCTAAAATATCTTATAATCTCTGTAATGAAATATTTTGTAAGCGCATATAAAAGTCGGAAATTTAGGAATTATACGCAATTCTAAGTGGATGAGGTGTTTTTAAACAGCAATAAAAGAAACAGAAAAATTCTGCATGTATTGATGATATTGAATGAGAGTAATACTCGCACAGCTTGAAACTCGATATCAAATATTCACTTACAACTTTAAGAAATAACATCAATTAAAAAAAAAAAAATTCTAAATTAAGAGTTTAAATGCTGTGCAAACAACATTTCCAATGTTTGTTCTGAACAAAAATAAATTTATCCAATTAAATCTTGACAGGTGTTTAACAGAAAGACACAATAATATTTCGTACTTACAATGCAAAGTCTAGAAACAAAATGGCGGAATTCTGAGGGAAATTTATTATTCAAACGCAATGACGTCAGTCTCAGATCATATTAGGATGAATTACGCAAGTATGAGACGATTGGTGAATTTCAAAGAATTAAATAACTTTGATATCCCTTGTAAAAAAAGCAGTATTACTTTCAAATGGGAAAAAAACTGTCATAAGTAAAAATCCAAAAGGGGAGAATTCTGAAACCATACATATTACGGTAAGAATTTGTTTTATAGATATTTAATTGGTTTGAAAATTCACTTCAAAAGTAATATCGCCATTTATGGTTTATTTGCAATTTATTTAGGAGAAAACGTACCACATATTGTGTATTTTGTAATTATCTTATTTTATGCTAACTTCAAAATAAAGTGTATCTCTTGATATCTGATAAAAATCTTTGAAAATTAAAGATGGTTTAACCATTTTTTAATGCAAATTGCTCTATTAATCACTGCAAAATTCGTCTAATTGATTAAATGTTGTTTATTCATCAGTGTGATCTTTAATCATTTCTGAATTTATTATCACATATTTTAGTTTAAATGTAATCTTCCGAAAAATCATATCTTCGGAAAGGACAGTTGCATTTTTGCGACACTGTATAAGTTTCGATTATATTTCTTAGACTTTACTTCACTTTAGTTCAGATTGCGAAAAGTACTAACTTAATATATTTTATTCGCTCAGAATATCTGAATATAAAAGAATTAATTATCAACATAAACTTAAACTTTCTTATCTGAAGAATAAAAGTTATAAAAATTTAGATGTGTACCAAAAATATCATTAAGATTGTACCGCATTTTCGTAATAGTGTCACATTTTTAAAGTGGCGTAATTTCAATAGAAACTGTCAAAAATATTTGATTATTCCAATGCTTTAAAATGAACACTACGGAAGTTCACCCTAGGATTATTAAATTTTATCTGTAATCAAGGGATCTTAAACATTTAGTTTACGTTGACCTTTTTACAATACTCTAATAAAATTCTTTTTCATGTATCAAAGTTTGACATACCTTTTCACTTATTTAACTGAAATTCGGCTGCTTTAAAAATAACAGTATTCCCAAATTATATTTCATAAAATATGTTGCGACGTTCTTTTTTTACTTTAGAATAAGCTCATTTCATTAGACATTGTCTTTGGCTGGTTTTGATTTTTTTACGAGTGTCTCCCAGAGAAAACTTTCTTGCTTTCCCTCAGTTCATATCAAAAAGTAAAATTTTTAATACGAGGCTTTCGTACCTTAAAGAACACGATATTCGCCAGTACAAGTACTATAATCAAATTAAAATATTCTTCTTCTTCCTTCGACAACACCCCAAGTACTTTTATTCAAAAAGGTATATTTTACTCATTTTAAACTTATTAATGAAGTGAGAATAAACATTAATATGTGCATCAATATTTTTCTAAGTTCCCTGTAAGCTAATGTGTGTAACTGAGATATATATCACCGAAATAGCTTCAATAAGTTTGAGCAGTATAAAAATAAGATAAAATATACAGAAAATCTTTTATATTTTAATTTTCTTAAGTTCTAATCAAATTCAATGGCTCTGGACTTATAAATTATCCATTGCATTTTTTTTTAAAAACTACAACAATCACACTACACTACACTAATAAATTCGTATATTATCGCCAGTCATATCGCCAATCTCCGCCAAAAGAAATTTTTCATGCAACATTTAGCGACATAAATCCAATTTCAACCAAAAATATTCACTTTCGAGTTTTTAAATTTATGTAAATATATTCGCCTAACTTTTACATTTGCTTCATATTGACCTTCTGTGCTACACACGGTATAAGAAATATAGAATTCATTATCGATTTATACAGGTGTATTATACAATTAGTAATACGAGTGAGGGTTGAGAATTCTTATTTTTATATTACGAAAGTAATAGTTTTTAACAAGTACTTCTTATAGGAATGTCTTTAAAGAGAAATTGTATTTTTTGGTTGCCTATGGTCCATTGATTCATTATTTCTCTTCTGATAAATATTATACATAAATCTACATTAAGATAAAATGCGTGGATGCATCCTAATTTATGTAGGGAGGAGGAATAATAATGAAATTTATGGCGAATATAATGCAGGAATCTTACGTAAATTAATCAAATCTAAATATTCTAATTTCATATTCTCTGATTAAAATTGTTACAGAAATTATACAAATTAATTTTGTTAATCAGCTTGAGTAATAGACGCACATCTAAGGATTATACTTTAAAGTTGAGAAACTGTATAAACTTCATATATTGTACTAAAATATCTTATAAATTTGTAAATCATTTTGAAATAAAGGTAAATAGCAACGTAATATTTAGGAGTTTGTACTCCCGAAATGAAACGTGACATTTTGATTTCATTAACAAGAGCAAATTTTTTTTACGTACATTGACGATTATTAATGAATGTATGCAGCTTTATAAGTAAACTCTTTCTAATTGTAAGAAATTAATTATATTTAATAAAATATCTTAATTAAGGCTCCCGTCTACCCGCCATTTTGATTTTGTGGACGTAATGATAATCCTATGGAATTTTGACTTTAATTCTCACATCTTTATTATTTGATCTATTTGAATGCAATAAAGTGCATCTGAAAGAGCAAAATATTATCAATGCTTCTGTGGAATTACTTTTTTCTTAAGATTCTTAAAAATATTTTTATTATTATTTTAATTATTCGTTTTTGAGTTTTCCGGTCTTTAAAGAATATTTTCAATTATTTTTAAAAATGGGAGGAAAAAAGTAATTCCACAGAAGCATTCATTATTTTTTGCTCTTTCAGATGCACTTTATTACATTCAAATAGATCGAATAGTAAAGATGTGAGAATTAAAGTCAAAATTCCATAGGATTAACATTACGCCCACGAAATCAAAATGGCGGGTAGACGGGAGCCTTAAGCGTTGAATGATTTGAACAAACATTTTACGTTATTTATTTAAAACAAAAATTAATTTAATGCAATTAAATCAGGACAAGTGTGTATCAACAGAAATTAGACGCAGTAATATTTCGTATTTACAATGCAAAGTCTAGAAAAAAATGGCGGAATTCTGAGTGAAATTTATTATTCAAACGCAATGACGTCAGACTCATATCATGTCCAATTTAAGATAAATTGCGCAGGTGTGAGCTGATTGCTCAATTTCAAACAATTAAATAAATTTAACGTACCTTGCTTTGAATAATATTGCATTGGAATGGGAGAAAACAATCTCATCAATCAGTGTCTCAAAAAGTGGGCAGATTAAAAAGACAAATATTTCTTAATAAATATGTTTTTAGACATTAAATCGACTTCAAAATTCACTTCCAAATTAAAATCGCCATTTTAATGTATTTGTAATCTATTTAAGCGAAATCGCGCCTAATATTATTTATTTCCCAAACAGGTTGTTTTACGTTAGAATATCGATATAACTAGTGTACATTTTGAATAATTAATAAAATTCTTTTTTTTTTTTTAATTTACGGATAACTTGACCGTTTTTTAACCCCAATTTCTCTGTTGGTCACTGCAAAGGTCGCGTCACATAGATTCTTTGTTGCTTATTTATCAGTGTGAGCTCTCTTTAATCAGTCCAAAAAATATTGTCACGTTTTTAGGTTTAAATATAATCTATGTATTGAATATCTTTCCAAAAAAATGTTGCATCTTTGCAGCACTGCAGAAGTTTCGACTACTTTTTTAGAGTTTATTTCATTTTTCGTTTAGACTGCGAATAATGCTAATACTGTATGTTCTATTCGCTCAGAATATCTGAATATGAAAGAAATAATTATCAACATAAACTTAAACTTCCTTATCTGAAGAATAAAAGTTTAAAAAAAATTAGATGTATTCCAAAAATATCATTAAGAATGCACCACATTTTTCGTAATAGAGTCAACTTTTTGAATCTGAGTAATTTCTTAGAAACTATTAACAATATTTGAGTGTTGCAAAGATTTAAAATGAACAGAACTGAATTTCTTACTAGGATTATTCAATGTTATCTGCAATCAAGACATCGCAAATAATTAGTTAACGTGTATTTCTTTCATTTCTCTCATTTCTCTAGTAAACCTTTATATCATGTAACATCTAAGTTATATACTTTCCCTTATTTAACTGATACAAAATATCTGAATGTTCAGATTTATATATGATATATCTGAATATGAAAGAATTAATTATTAATATAAACTTAAACGTTTTGATTTGAAGAATAAAAGTTACAAAAATTGATATATATACCAAAAATATCATTGATTATGATCGTCCGGCATGTTTTGCGATAGAGTCACTTTTTGTACCCGTTATTTCTCAGAAACTATTGAAAATATTTGATTGTTCGAATGCTTAAAAACGAACACTACGGAAGTTCTTACTAGGATTATTTAATTAATCTACAATCTAGATATCTCAAATATTTAGTTTACGTGGATTCCTGTATGTTCTCCAGTAAACCCCTTTATCGTGTATCAAAGTTTGTTATACTCTCTCTCTTATTTAACTGATTTTAGGCGTTCTTAAAAATAACAATATTAGAAAATTATAATTCATAAAATCTGTATCCACATTCTTTTTTTACCCTTCGACAGGTATCTGAGAAAGTTTGTATACCATTAACTCCAGGGTAAGAAACGATTTCGTTCTTACATAGTTGCAAAAGTATATTTCTTTTTAAAATGTCATTATATTGTTTTTTTTTCATTCTATTATAATTAATTCTAAAGTGTCGAGTAGGTCATTGCAACCATGACGTCATCTAGAATTTTCTTTTTTATATATATGAGTGTGAGCGTTTGTCAATGTGAAATTAATTTTTTGTAGCACGCAGTAATTTTAAATTTATCTCTCCTTATGTTTAATTTTTTATACTTTATGACTAATATCTTTGAAGGAAACATATGATTTCCGTTTTTCAGTGCTAAAGAATAAATGGCACCTGTCATAAGAATATATTTTAAAGTGAAACCTTTCTTTAAAATATCAAGAAGATAATTTTCATCATCTGTTGACTTAGAATTTATTTCCATGACCCCAGTCAGCGAGCAGATGATCTTGTGACCCATTCAGATGCTATGAATTTAATACAGAACAAGCAAACTAATATTTACTCGCAAAAGTTAGGAAGAATGTCGAATTTAAGGAAAGAAATTATTCATTTATTGATAAACGTTTATACCTGACAAAAAGAATTTTAGATAAACCGGTTTATCTGTTTATATTATCGAACAATAAACCACAGCAAGTGTTCAAATTAGAGCTCGATTCAGTTTTTCTAATCACATGGGGAGGAAAAAAACGGAAGTGAAATCGATATTCTTTTTACTGCCCTTGATTGGCTCCGAATATTGAACGATTTCGCAAGACATGAGAACAGAATCAACTGAATACACATGAAAAACACTCAAAAAAATTCCTATTCATCTGGTTTTAAGACCATGCTTACTATTTGAATTGGTCAATATTAGTAGCCCTATTGACGCACAATCCGCAAGAAAACATAAATATGTTCTTGGCATAATAAATCAAACTTCTAGATGGCCAGAAGTTATTTTTTTAAGAGTTAAACCGCTAAGACCACTTGTGATATTTTATTAAAATTGTTTATGCGAATTGGAATTCCAAATTTGATCGGAACTGTTCAAGGTTCGATCTTCCTTTCCTCGACAAACCAAAGAACTTCTCAAGAGGCTAGGATCTTATCCTCATTTCTAAACTTCTGTGCATCCAGTTAACAATGGTCTCGTGGAACGATTTAATAAAGTCATCAAATAAACATTTTATTGCTTGGTGCGATGCGATCCATCAAAATGGGGTAAACATTTTTTTTTTTTTTTTTTTTTTTTTATTTGCTTATCAAAAGAATCTGAATTGTGCAACCGGATTCTCGCCATTTCAACTAACCTATGAAAGATATGTTGGAAATTCATTGGCTGTGCTGAAATTGTCTTTGTGCCGAGAGATTTTGATTTTTTTGAACCTGAAACAATACGCGATAGTTTACCTTCATAATTGAAAATAGTTATGGAATATTGCTGTGGAGCAAGTTTCACTACTTGCGCTTAAGAAAAACAGAAAGATTATGCGAAATACTTTAATCGTCGAAAGTAAATGAAATAATTCCAAATTCGTAATTTAGCTTATATACTTATTTCAGAATCTAATAACAATTTGTATACTAGATGGACTGATGTAGGTAAAACTATAGACGGAGTTCTACCCTAGTTATGCAAGTTGAAATTAACGGATGGGAAAAACGTCACACCATGTAAACAATATAAGATTTCAAACAGGAGTTCAGTCCGTAGCAGTAATATTTGCGAATGGAGAAGAATTAAGGAACATAATCACTATAATGGATAAAGGCTTCTTTTTGCTTGTGTAATTCAAATATTTAGATAAACCAAGAGGAAATAAATAAAGAGTTGTTCAGCCACCTACAGCGATTAAATCTATATATTTACTTCGTGAGCATCGATGACTGTTAGTTAATAAATTAAAAGTAGCTAAGGTAAAAAACCGAAAAATCGTCGTATTTATTTAAAACTCATAGAGCCAAATATCGCTTTAAAAGTAACTCCGTTTGGAATAAAAAATGTTGCAACATGTTTCCAAAGAATGACGAATAATGCTTTAGAAGAATTCAGAGATTTTTCAAATAATATTTACATTTCACACTCTGATTTTGAGTCTCATCTTATCTATCAGTAAAAATCTTTGACAAAATTAGAAGCTCATGGGCTTACAGGGAATTAAAAGAAAGGCTCCTTCGTTATGCCGCATTTCACATACGTAGGCACTTAATCGAATCTGGTAAACATCAGTCCGATCCTGAAAAAATCCAATCTTTTCAGAAATTAAAGGTGCCAGAAGCAAAAATACGAAAGCCTACTTGTATTATGTAATTATTTAAGTGTCTACATTTTTTATTTTGCAGAAATTGCCTTCCCTCTAGCAGATTAACCAAGAAGCAATCGCTGGAAACACTTCCCAGGAGTGAAACGCATCAAGTTGCTTTCTTGCAACGATGGGAACATATTCTCGATAAGTTTGCTTTTCAAAATCTCCCCAAAACACAGAAAATTGGCCGACTATAGAATAAAAAACCTTTACAATCATATGGGGGCCAAAAGAAAAAGTGATTCTGGATGCGATCTCTGATAAAAAAAAATTATAACACCTTATAACCGGGTTTTTTTTTGTGTGTGTGTGGTTAAGTATGCACTTCATTCATCTATATTACAGCAATAGGAGCTGGTACTACAAAAATACGATCTTTCTACATCATACTGTCCGGGAGGAAAACTGTAAAATGATGATGCTATTTCACCATAAAGACTCAATTAGACAAAGACTCTGGAACTTGATACGACCCGCAAACCGAATATGTCCAAAGGAATCAACTCAAACGCAAGTTGAAGACAAGAAATGTGACTCTCCCCGTTGATGACCAGGGGAAGCCGTAGGGTAGAGGTGGGCAATGATTTTAACTCGGGCCAATTTGTGGAAGCAGAGGCTAGCGGCAAGCCGCATCTTTTAAAATGAATGCATTAATTAGTTTACGTTGCATTTCAGAAAAGGAATAAATCGTACCATAAAATCAATAAACTAAGTTAAATAAAATAATGGCATTTTATTAAATTTAATTATTATTCTAATTTAATATAAACTACAGCTGAAATCACATTTAATTTCAGAATTAATTTTTTAAGACAAAAGTACCTTATCACACTTTTACACATATTTTTGTAATCAGAAGTGAGATGACTTCTACAAATAATCATCACTGCCTGGAGATTAATATTTATCAAAGAACATCTATATTTACTCTTGTCAATCTTCAAGCAAGAAAAATTTAGCACACAAAAATATATAAACGCAAATATAGAGAACATTCTCCCGGCAAATTTCATTATACATGGAAATTTTTCAGCAGACAAAAATTTATAAAAATCAACTAATGTCAAAGCATTAAACATTTCTTTCACTGTATAATTTGACTTCGTTCAAGCTGAAGCACCTTAGGAGCTGTGTTAAAATTAGCAGTGAAAGAATAAGAGAGGGAATTTAATTCAGGCACAAATTTCATAGCCCAATGCGCTTTTTGTGACCTCTTCATCCAAACATTACACATAATACCTAAACTTTACAGAAATTTTTCATGCACTTTCACTTTTTATAGTAAAAGGAAACGATTATAATTGCATTTCCTGCTGACCTTGAAATTGGATTTCGTTTTACATCGAATGTTTACGCGCAGGAAAGAAATCTCAGCTAAACATGGAATTTTTTGTCTTGGCGAACCACAAAAAACCTCTTGGTGGGCCGCATCTAAACATGTGGCCCGAAAGTCGCAATTGGTTCACTCCTACCCAATGGGGAAATAGAGTATAAATTGACAACGAACGACCGCCATTTTTTATGTAATTCTTTACGCTTATCAGGGCTTACAAGTTTAAAAATTGAAATGCTTTAAATCCCAACATATATGTTTCTCATATGGATAATATTTATAGGGAGTTTTGAAACTCACGGGCAAACATCTAAGGCGTGATAAGAAACATCTAAACAAGCAGTATTCACCATACAATGCACAGACAGAGCGGTGAACTGCATAGAGTGGGTTGTAACAATAAGGTGCAGGTAGAGGGTTCTTACAACCTCATGATTTCACCAGAATTTAGGGCATAGACGTACAGTAATCAGGAAAAGGCCATACCCTAAAAAAGTCTTGAAGCTTGCCCGTGGTTTTATTTCTCGTATGATATATAGGGTTTTTCACAACTTATGGGCAAAAATTTAAGGTGTGGCTGAAAACATCTAAACAAACGGGTATCATTTTAAACAAGCAATGAAACAAAACTTACTCTTTCTGCTTTCCTTTTCAGAGCCGTTTAATGGTTCAACGTGTGCTCTCCGCAAATACATTAGATGAAAATTGCCCCGTTTAGTCTCGCCTCTTAAATGTTTGCCCATAATTTGAAACACCTGTATCCCTCAAATGTGATGTTTATTTTAAAAATAACTCATACAGGTCAGATTGCAAAACAATTGAATGA
This sequence comes from Nephila pilipes, assembly GCA_019974015.1. Classification (NCBI taxonomy): domain Eukaryota; kingdom Metazoa; phylum Arthropoda; class Arachnida; order Araneae; family Nephilidae; genus Nephila; species Nephila pilipes. The sequence continues at coordinate 116,392 of BMAW01000495.1, read as the reverse complement.
GTCCGAGACGACTTATAGATAGCACTACTAGAATTAAATCCATACGTCTATTTGTTTAGATCTAACTACTCAAAAGATGCGTCGGTATTGAGCTGTCGGATCATTAGTTTGTGATTATAGCATTTTTGGGTGAACAACTTTGTTATGTGTGAAAAATGGATAAAAGGAATTTCGTGTTGATAAAATCTTAGCTTTTAGAGGAAAAAACTACAGTTGAAATGAAAACTGGGCTTGATGCCAAGTTTCGGACACTCCCATGAAATCAACCATCAAAGGATTGGTATGCTAAGTTTGCGAGCATGAAATAGGCACCGAAGACATAAGGCACTGTATAAAGGAGGTTAGTTACCGAGAAAACATGAAAAATCAGAAAATGATTTTTGAATGACGTGAAATTAGGAATGAAATAGACACTCTAAAGATATCAACTGAACGTGTACATCATATCATTCACGAATATTTCGGGTAATCTCTGGAAAGTAGGGCGCGCTCGACTATTTAATGACAACGACAGACGATTTGATGATTCGGAGCAGATGTTTTGAAGACGATCAAGCGTAATAAACCCGAGTTTTGCGTCGATATAAGTGACAATGGTGAAACAGCAAGCCATCTTTCCTCGAAGAAGTCCGATGACGTCATCCGGAAAGTGGACTGCACACGATAGACCACACTTCAAAGCGTGGAAACACGGCAACAGTCGGCTGGAAGGTTAGGTCTGATATTTTTTTTTTTGGGATGCATGGAATAATTTTCGTTGACTGCTAATGGAAAAGGAAGGACCATCAACAGCGACTTATTACATAGGTTATTGGACCGTTTGAAGGACGAAATCCAGAAAAAACGAGCGCATTTATGAAGAAAAAGTGCTACTTCCCAAGACTAATCTACGTCACAACCGTCAGATGTAAAACAATGTGCAAAAATCATGGATGGGCTTCCAATTGCTTCCTCATCACATATTCTCCAGATCGGCCCCCAGGCGACATTTCCTACTGTCTCAGATCTCAAGAATGCTCGCTGGGAAGAAATTTTCGTCGAATGAAGAGGTGATTGCCGAAACTGAGGCCTATTTTGAAGCAAAGGACAAATCGTACTTCAAAAATGGTATCGAAAAGTTGGAGGGTCGATATAATCAGTGTATCACCCTTGAAGGGAATTAAGTTGAATAAAAAAAAACTAATTTTGCCAAAAAAATGTGTTTTACTATCGTAGGTCGGGGACTTTTCAATTGACCTGTTATATATATATATATATATATATATATATATATATATATATATATATGATTGAGGTATTTTTAATAAAATGCAATTAAAAATATTCATTAAAGAAGTTAAAGAATGAAGTTTTTTGTTTTTTAATTAAATGCATGCTGCATGTTGAAGATTTAATTTATCGTAGTGAATTATAATAATTAAATAAATGAAATCCAGAATCTTTGCAATTTACTTAGAAAGAAAATATATAACAAAACACCCACTTAACTAACTCCTCCCTTATAGTACTAAAGCAAACTAGAGGCATCCCTCTTGATAGACCTACGAGTAATACTTTGGCAAATATCTACTACTACTACTAATATTTTATGGACACAACTATATTGGTACAAATAATTTTACTATTTATAGATTAATACGTACTTGCTTTCAATTATTATAAGCCTCCTGAAGATAAATCTAATTAAACAATATATCCATATTTAAATCTAATTGAAACTAATTGTTCATAAATGTGAAACATATAAACGCGATAGTAGAGGGCTTCGAAAACCCATTGATTGTGCTCGCGATATACATGAATGACTATTTGAATCATACATGAAAACCTTGATACTACTAAAGACAGACGCATGGAATAATAATAGGTGATGCTGTACATTAAGTTCAAGTTAGTTCTAAAAATTTTCTTTTTCAAAGTTCAAGTTATGTGATCAATGTGTGAAATGTTTTGATTCAAAAAATATAACACGTTGAAAACAATCATCATTAATTTGAAGAAAAAAAAATTTGTTATAAATATATGAATCGTTAACTTTGAGATTAATAAACCACTTAAAAAACAAGAGCTTTTACTTCGCAATTCCTGCAGTAACAATATGTAAACAAAACTAAGTTTTTTGAAGATCATAGTCGTCATGTTGAATATATATAATATCCACCTTTTTCTCCGACGAAAATAAACGATAGTTCATTTTAAAATAAACAAGTAATATAAAAAAAAAAAAATTTAAAGTCAATTCCTACTTTGGTCAACAATGGAAAATTTTATTTTAGTTGCTTTTCATTCAGTTATTTGGCGATATTTTGCCAAATGTGGCTACCCTGGTATTCTACGCGGATTTAACGTTCAGCCAAAAAAATCGCCATGGTTGGCAGTTTTTGAAATCGCGTCCAGTGGTTGGGCTAAATTGCATTTTCACCAATTAAATTTAATTAAATGATTTAATATTTGAAAAAATTATATTAACATCAAGTGTCATCCACTACAAATTTTAAGAAATGTATTTGAACTTGAGTAGATGAATAAAAAGTATTTTATTAACGATTGAAAATTTGAACAAGGTATATATAGAGAGAGTGTGAATTAATAGTAGGAATTTAAAAAAGATATTTTGATTAAAAAACCATAGACTAGTAGACTAGTGGTCATGCCGAAGTAGACTAGTGGTCATGGTTTCGGATTCGTGACCGGCGGTTTTCGTTCAGTCTCGGGTTCGATCCTTAGTCGCAAAAGAGCCGTTGTGTAGTCGAGGCTGATGCACGTTAATTCTGTAGAGGCCCGAAATACTCCCATTGGCGTGGTGGGGAAGTTAGGAGAGGGGGTTCCAGCTCTGGTGTCGTCCTCATCACTTGATCGAGGTTCAAAATTACGAGGTCCATCGCCAGTAGCTCTCGTGTTGCTTTTAGTGCGACATAAATGAAAACTAAATCTAAATCCATTGCAAATACCGATGCTTCTTTATAAGTTTTGTTGTTGAAAAGATTGACGATAAATGTGACTTTAGACGAAAATCTATATAATTCCACCTTAGTTGCTTAAAAATATTTATTTATTTCTATTAGTTTTTCCATAAACAATAAAGGTATTTCAAACAACATAAACTTAAAAAGGATAGAAACTTTTTAACTGTTATATAAGTTGATGTAAATATTATATTTTCACAACCATAGATCTTTTAATATCTTCAATTTTTGATGCACCTAAAGAATAGAAAATAATAGAACAAATTAATTACGCGTAATAAATTGATTAACAAATAAAATACTCAGTAGATAAAATTGTAAAAGTAATGAATTTTTATTTCACACATTATAGAAAAATATCGACTTTGAAACTGCTTTGAAAATCAAAATAAACTGTTAAATATAAGAAGTGTTTCAAACGCTTACAAAGCACTTACCTGCAAGTTGCATCGTGAGTAATAATTCTTCTTTTAATATTTGTAATACTTTCTTGACTCCATTTTCTCCCTGAAAAATATTTTAAGAAATCTTTAAGAAAATCAATCTAGAAATTTTCTATGTCCGAAACAATAAAAAAACTTTTCAGTTGCTCTCATTGTAATTACAAGAAGTGCTGAAAAGGTACGTATGACGTACGGATTTACGAAAAATAAATACTTAGTACTAAAAGTCCCTTTACCATTTAAAAATAAAATAACTTTTTTTACTTTTAATAATTTTCTTTTTAAGGTATCCGTACACCTGCGGAGAAAGTTTTTTGGTAAATTCCTAATTTAGCGTACTTCTTGGCGCGTTTTTAAAATCGCGCCAAAGTGGCGCCAAATGCAGAATTCTCAAAGTCGTAATCGAGATGGCGTTTTGACCGTTGGACAAAAAATATGTTAACTGTGAAATATAGAAAAACATGAGCCGAATCGGTAGAAATGTTAAAGAAACGGCGAAATTTTATCCGATAGACAAAAAACGTATTAAATCAGTGTTTTGTGGCAAACATTAAAATAAGAAATAGGGTAGATCTTAATTTTACTTAAAACAATAAAACTTAGAGAAATATACTTAAGATTGTATAAAATAAATATAAGATTTTTTTCAATAAATATACTTATATATAACATAACTACGAAATGTTGAAAAAAGGTAAGAAATACGGTGAAATTATGACCGAAAGACAACGTATCATTATTCACAATGCTTTCTTCGGCATTAATTAAAGTAGTAATAAATAATAAATTAAAAAGTAAAATAATTAAGTAATATAACTAAATAAATTAAAAAATAATATAATTAAGTAGTATAACAAATAAATAATATAATATTAATAAGAAATATAATATATAGATAATATAGAATTAGAATCAAATATAAATAGTATAATATAATATAAATAGTATAATATAATAAAAATAATAATTAATAAAATAAAAAATAATAAGAATTAAATTAAATCAAATATAAATAGTATAATATTAATAACAATTATAATAAATCAAAGATAAATAGTATAATATTATATAATTGAGAATTAAAATTCAAATATGTATAGTATAATATAATATAAATAAGAATTAAAATTCAAATATATATAGTATAATATAATATAAATAAGAATTAAAATTCAAATATATATAGTATAATATAAATAAGAAATAAAATTAAAATATATAGAAATAGAATAAATCAATCGTCAGAACAGAAACCAGATCCCCTTTCATAGTAGGGTTACCACAAAAACAAGATTTCTACGACTTTTTTGGATGGGTTACCAAATTAGCAATTTATCGCCTTTTTGAATTTTTCTCAACCGCCAAGAAGTACACTAATTTAAGATCCACCCAGTTTTTTGAAATACATTTATATTTGCTATCAAAATATTTTTTAATGCTAAAATATAATATAAAACTATGAAAAACACAATTAATAATCTGCTTTTAATAATAAAAAAAAAATTGGAGACAAGACATGGTGAAAATAGTACATAAATTGATTATCAGAATGACGCTCATAACTGAAAAGTAAACAAAAATTTCATTATTCTGTAAATTTATCTTATTCATCTTAACATTTGTTTGGGCTGGTACTACTTTCATGATGAAAATCATATTACTTCAATTTTTATTGTGTTTCGAGTCAAGTAACAATGAAAAATGAAAAAATAAAAAAGAAGTTATAACAGTACATGATTTACACTTTTGTTACTAAAAACATATTAATTTTACAACCATGAAAGTAGTAGGGGTTCTTAAAAACTATATGAAGATACTTGCCAAATTTAAATTAATTTGGTTCTTAACTTTTTCTGATATCTACATTACCATATGTGAATATGTCGAGAAAATCATTTTGAGAAAAATCATAAACAAACTTTCAAATGCAATTAAGAATTTGCTACCAAGTAAAATTCAAATCCCTGTAACTTAAGTTCTAAATAAGGTATAAGCAAAATTCAAACACTATTAGAAAGAAAAAAGTTTAAATTTCAAATTGTCAAGAAAGAAATCAGAAAATCGAAAATTTGACAAAAATGACGTTTTTAAAGGTGTACGGATACCTTAAGATCACGTGCACATCTTGAAGATTTGTTTGGCCTAAACAAGAAAGATGACATCTCTTAAATGTCCCCTATTTCCCTCTTCACACAGGTGAATTCTTTTTTATGGCATTCTCCAAAACTGTTTGCAAAGTGATTCTGTTTTTCGTTAGAATTTCCAGACGAATATTGACTTTTAGTTCTGCTAGAGTTCACAGCTTATCAACAACAACAACAACAACAAAAAAAACTCCGTTTCAAATATGACCATAAAAAGAAATCTGGGCCTTCAGATTCGGGGAACGTGATGGCCAGCGAAAAACGAAACGAACGAACAACGAACTTATCAAAAAGAAATCGTTAAACAGGTAATATTTTTTTTAATTTCCAAAGGCGAGAATAATGCAAACATAAAAACTAGAACAAAAAAAAAAAAAAAAAAAGAAGTAACCGAAGTCATTGCTTCAAAAATTCTCTAGCATGCCAGTAAAGTGCCGTATCTAAATCGCCTTGAAATGATGCACTACGATGGAGGTGGTATATATTTATTGGATCTGCCGAATTACGGAGAGAGATGCCAGAAAGATTCCATTCGATAGAGATGCTCTGCCAGGTAGTCATGACCCATCAGGAGACAAAATTGAGCTACAGCTTGCCATCGTAGATTGCTGGGAATTATCAAGAGATCTTCAATGCCCCAACATTTTAATTTTATCCTGTCTTAAATTAGAAATTCATAACTTTTGTCTATTAATTGCTTGATATGCAGCTTAATATAATGAAATGAAAGTGCCAAAAATCTCGTTTGAAATACCCTCGAACCCCTTTTTGCCAGATCGTCGGCTTACTAGCTCCCAAAAATAACATAGTGGCCAAGTATTCACTGAAACACCACACGTTTCATCCTTAAAAATAATTCCCTCAAATATTGCACACACTGAGAGATTTCCTGTGATGTAGGCAGGCTAGTTGAATTAATGGTCTGAATTGTGGTTTGGGAATCAACAAATAAGACATCGCTATCAAATTTATCTTCGAAAAACAATAAATGTTTCAAAGAAATCAGGGTAGCCTGCACTTTTCCATCAAAAGGCATTTGATGTTTGCTTGAAGAAATATGAAAAAGGAAAATAAGTTCTAAAAGACTTCTGAACCCCTGTAGTAGAGTGATTATCATAAAAGAAAACAATCTGTGTATATATGCAACCACTCAGATTCTGGGTACCTTATATTAATTGTTTCTATAGCATAATTCCTCAAAACATTTGTTGAATTGTCCCTCTTAAGACTCTCAACAAAATGTAACACTGATTTGTTTCAACCTGTACAATATCTAGTGGATTATATAGCTTTGCAACCTCCGGAATATCATCTGGCAATTAAAAATCCCTTCTGAGATTCCGGACAAAGTGAACAAAACCTTTTTCAGGTTTAAAATTTCTAATGTTTGTTGGATACTTAATTCAGTAAGGAATTTTTGGATCTAATTAATTCTCATAAAGAATCAAAATCTTTCTTCAATGTTAACTTTAATGGACTTACTCTTTGTCAATACAAGTAAAGCATTAATCGGCGTTGATTAGACAACCCATGTAATGAGCCTCAGAAAGGTTTTTTTTATTTGTAAAAGTTTCAGTTTTTTCAAAACTTGATGTCCTGCCTTAACAGGTGCTTCACAGCAATAAGTAGTATAGGTAAAATACAGTTTTATAGGAGATCTTTCACACCTCATAGGGATCCAGCTAAATGCTTTAGAACTATCGTTCTTCTTTGAAAGCGACTTGAAATCGCTTCAATATCTGATTTCCAGTTCAGTTTACTGTCAAATGTCATTCCCAAATAATTAAAATTATCAGTGTGGGTAAGGGCAACATATTCCTATACTTTAAGATCAAGAAAGAGTGCTTGATAAGTCAACAAAAAAGACTGGATAGCAATCATTTCCAAATTCAGTCCTATTATTTTCAATGCATCAATTCGATAAAATATAAAGAACCTGCTTAATTTTCTTTTCTGTCAAGGATTTCGCATTTAGTTTTGGTGCTTGTGTCCAAATGACAAGGTCATCAGAAAAGAGCAACTAATTGATTCCTTTTGCAACCTTTAAAGCAGGAACTAAATCATTGATATATATGTAACCTTAAAATCTTAAATTTACTCTCTGTTTCATCAGTATGCAGTGGCTCTCTTCAACAACACCAGAAATTTAAAACTCCTTAATAACAAGCCTGAGGGAGACGTCTTTTTAAGCCTAGTTGGTACAAGCGCAGTAAAAAGTGAATGATCAACTTTTCTTCAGACCCTCTGATCCATGGTGCGAAACAGCTGCTGGCCAACCAAGGCCAAATAACTCTCTTCCCCAGCACAGGATCAGAAAAACTACCGACGCTCAAGTGGTGACCCAGGACTGGAACACTAGATGGCAGCACAACCTAGAACTACCGGTTGCATATGTCTCTGACGCAAAACGTCTTGCTTTTATTTGTCTAACTAAGACAACAACAAATAAATTGTGATATATAGGATATATATTGGGATATATAGGCTACGGCGCACATGTTGACGAGACCTGCCATTCAATTAAAGATAGCCGATGTCGCAAAACTCAATTCAATAAGGAAGGGATGCATATTATTTTCAGTAATTGTTGGAAAAGCGACTTTCCTCACAAATATCATTCAGAATGTTTCTCTTCGTATCATCATGATGATACGAAGAGAGGTATGCAGGTGTGCAGTGGCTCTCTTCATCAACAACGCCAGAAGTTAAAACGTCTTAATTACTAGCCAAAGGAAGACGCCTCTCTTAGCCTAATTGGTTTAGCCAAAGCAGAAAGCGACTGGTCATCTTTTTTGGACCCATTGGTCTAGGGTTCGAAACGCTGCTTATGTCTGTAAACCAACTCTCCCCCCCCCCTCCACGAGGTTGAAAACAACCCAACGCCGAAAGTGCAAAATCACTTAGCACAATTCCATATTTACTATTCAGATTTCTAATGGACAAGTTAAAATTATTTATATGCAAGCGGGTGACAAAATAATATGAACACCTGAGGAATAGAGAAATGTTTTTATTAATAGAATGTTGGACCAATATTTTGATGCCAGCATTACAGATGGTTTGCAAAGTGGAATGGAAACATATTGGTCACGCATGGCAGTTAAAGGTATTTGAAGCCATTCTCATATAGAGCAGTCTCTAATTCCGAAATTTTGTCTGACGGTGGAAATCGAGCATTGACTTTACACTCTAAATATCCCCACAAATACTCAATTATGTCCAAGACAGGAGATTAAGTAGACAAGAGAAGACGTTTTATTTCATCATCATTCTCTTCCAACAAGTCTTGAACACACCTAGCAATAAGAGCGTTATTTCTTGAAAGAATAGTAACTCTCTAGGAAGGATAGTTTGGAAAAAGAAAGAATTCGTTTATCTAAGTGCTTCGATAGTAATTATATGTTATCCTCCCGCGCAAGAGAAAAAGTGGATCAAGACCGTGTCAAGATATCGCGCTTCAGATCGTAAGAGAGTTACCCCATGCTTTAGAATCTGCAATAGGTAGACATAATTACACGCATCTCGGGGCAATCTCCACGCATAAACATGGTCCGTGTCTGAAAGAGGCTAAATGCGGATTCTTCAGACCAGATTATCTGTTGCTATTAATTTGGGGTCCAGCTTTGATGATCTATACCCCATTGGCTTTGTGTGGTAGGGATTCATCCATCAGCTACTTACGAATAGTCACTCAGCCAAAAATGTACTATGACGTTCTCTTAACACAGTTCTGGTAGAAATGGGATCCAGGTGATGTCTGTTCAGGTCGTATGTTACAACAATAAACGATTACTTGCATTTCATCTTCTGTCTATCTCGATCTATAAGCTAGAATTTACGTACATAGTAATGCTCTGTTGAAGCCATCTTAGTGTCTTTAATAAATGATGTTATAACGACCGATACTGTGTCTTTAATGAATGATGTTATAACGGCCGATGTCTCCAGTTTTCGTCACACAACCTCCAACGTACTTCAAGAATCATTACCCTTTCTAAATCTGTTAGGTCCGATATCGAAGCTTTTTCTTAGAGCGTATCTCATACAACAGCTACTAAAACATTGATGATTTTCCCATCATGGTCACTAAGTGGCAGGCTTCGGCGCTAGGTGATTAGAAGCGAAATGTAGCCACCACTTTTACAGTTGTTTATGTTATTTTGTCGCTTATCTGTATGTAACCGAACACTGTAAAGAGGGGGGGGGGATAAACAAAAAGGAGAAATTATTCAAGCGAAATGAAAATCGGTTGATGCGATAAACACGTGCAGAAAAATAAAAACCGTTTATTTAAAACTTAATGTTTTATTCAGAAAATAAGCTATGTGTGTATGGAAAACAAATCATTTTTTAGTTCTGACCTCGTTATCCGAGTTGTTTTTTAATGTCAGTTCTTGTCACTTATGTCCTGGTTAAGCTTCAGATTGCTGAAAGTAGACGGAATAAAATTCGAACGAATATATTGTTGTAGAACTTTATTTGCTTAATTTTTATACGGATCCTCTGAATATTCAGTTGCGGTGCTCTGGAACTCTATTTATTCATTCTTATGGCTGTAACAATTTAATCATTTGTTAGTTGAATAGGAAAGTATTACCAAATGAAATTTCCTTGCATTCAAATAACCCTTTCTTCATGAGTTAATTTCTATATCTTTTATACCTTTTTTAAAATGTTGTACATCTCTCTCATTTCTGATTCAGAATGTAGTTCATCAGGCATTCTAATACACATTTTCTTAAAGTTTCGAAAGTTTTTTTTTTCAAACTGAATTTGTGTGAAGTTACTGTTATTCGCTTAGTATCTAATATGTTCACAGTTCTTAGAGTTTTCTGAGACAGTATCATAAATGTTCGTGTGTAGGAACTATTAACCATTCACTCTGTTAGAAAAATTTAGAAAATTTTGCTCTTAGCACCAATATTCTATGTATCCGAAAGAAAACCTTAAATTTTATGTAATTCGTGTAGATCTCCATTTCATACATACAAAAGTTTTCTTTTCGTTTTATTTGGTTTCACAATAATCGTCTCCTGATGTCCTCTAGCACAAATCAATAATATAATAAAAATGTATCAGGAGCCTTACTGAGAAACGCCCATAAGACGATATCAATTATAAAGGTTGTAAAGTTATAACACTTTAAAGAAAAGTAATTACTCCATAATTGTTTCTAATAATTTCCTACTGAAATGATCATAAGTTCTCAATTGAAACTTGTAGCGCAAATTACGAGATATTGTTCTGTTGACGTTTTGTTATGTACACTAAAAAGAGCTATTTCAGTGTTGTTAGTGAAATGGGCTAAATCAAGAAGAATTATTAGGTAGTATAGATTTATTTATTTGTATTATAAGTCTCATTACAGTTTTTTAAAAAAAACTGCTGTAATGGAAAAACTGAAATATATAAGTCAAAATTTATTTTATATAATCGTAATAAAATAATCGCATAATCTATATAAATAAGAATTAATGGTATCGTCTTACTTCCACAGAGAGTCCCCATATGGCTGGTCTTCCAATGAATGCGCCTTTAGCCCCCAATGCCAATGAAATAAAAACATCACTTCCGCTTCTTATGCCACCATCTACATATACTTCAATAGTGGAATGAGAAACAGCTTCAACAACTTCTTCCAAAACATCGATCTGAAATAAACATACATAATTTTCTGCACTGTAGAAGACTATGTCTAATACATCTTGTTGTCGTGTAAACTTTTATTTCTATGGATCAAAATATTAAAAAATTATGTAACCTGCGTAAAATTAGTTAAGACAAAATTTTGTTGCAGCACTGAAATCATACATAAAATTTATAACTAATTGCTTGAATAATTCATGAAATTTGAGACTAATTGCTTGAATAATGAATGAAATTGAAGAGTAATTGTTTTAATTGAAGACGCAAGGTTATTTCACTCAGTGCTTATGCCTCCTCTCTAACGGCCATTTTGATTTCGTGAATGTCCCGTTAATCCTAAGAAATTTATTCTACCATCCTAAAATCTTTACTATTTTACCTATTTGGATGCAAACAAATGCATTCGAAAAAGCAAAAAATATGGTAGGTTTCTGTAGTATTATGTTACATTTTTCCTCCAATTTTTTTAAAAATATTTTATCTCTATTTTAATTATTCGTTTGTGGGGCTGTTTATTCCACATCTAAAGTAGAATAAACAACCAGAAATTTTTTATTTACAAATATTTAACTCTAAATACATTTTTGGATTCCGTATAAATTGTAAAGCCTGATAAGAGTTCGTAGTGTGTTACAAAAAAAGTAGAAAACAAGTAAAGCAGAGACTGCGCAAAACAATATTTACATTTAAATCTTCATGTACACCCCCTTTTTAATGAAATAAAAAAAACAGTGTTTAAACTATTTTTAAGTTTTTCAGAAAGTTTTATGAATATATAAAAAATATTTTTAAACGCTATGTCAAAAAGCATTGCCATAGGTAATAAGTCGAATTTTCTTCTGAAGGATTCCGAAGGTACTGAGCATTTCATTAGAACATCGGAAAAGACCATTTTTTCAAACAGTAAGAAATTCGCTGTATAGTCTTTACTTTAAAACTCAAAATATAAGTTAGGGCTGTATTATTGGATATACTTAAAATGAAATAATAACCAATTTCACTCTACCCGAAGCACACAACCGAAAAGAAATTGAAAGGCAGGTAACCGAATTCACAAAATCTTCTGAATGAATATAAAATTCTTCCAAATATATCATGAAAAACTTACATCGATTGTAAATTAAGAAAACTATTCAGAGAAAGGAATGAAGCGAAGAAAACTAGCTATTGACACGTTTTCTCCCAGCTGAACGAAAATTAAACATAATACAAAAGAAAATCAGACAAAAAATGCACTTACACACAAAAAAAGACTAAGGGACCCTTAAAAACCTTAGTGGCGAAAGTGGCTCCCTATGAGAAATAACTAAGACATTTAGGAAAAAGTCATTCCAATTTCTCACTCTAAAAGGCAAAACTAGTACTACACTGAGAGACACAGATAAAACCGAAAACTAGCCAATTCTCTTCAGAATAAACAACATCTATACATTAACATATGACAGGACAGTGACATATGTCGTTTGCTCCTAACTTTACCAACGAAAATAATTTTGATATAAATCCACCAACCCCCAACCTACCCCATACTTCCCTCTGAAATTTCTAATTATACTAAAAAGTTTAAAATTTAAAAATCACAGGTATAGAAGGGAAAACTAGGAAAATAATTAAAAATCTCCCAATTCCCTGCATCTTTCAATTACACATTTTTGTTCAGAATCTGTTGGAGCATGGTAATTTCCCATTAGCCTGGAAAAATGCAGCAGTAATACCCAATTTTAAAACCAGGTAAATACTCTACCTTGAAAATTAAAGACCTATTTCTCTCCTACTCATGCTAAGCGATATTATCATAAATAAACTGGACATCCAACTTAGTAACCATTACATAATAATCCACCAACAGCATGGTTTCATGCCCGGACTATAAGTATCGCACAAACTCATCAGAGAGATAGCGTACATCAAAACATGATATGTCAAAAAAAAGTCAACAGGTTTTCCACAGCATAAAAAAAAACAATTGTTCAAGTTTGAACAACTGGACTTATTTTTAATTTCATTAAATTCCAAGTCTTTCCACACCTCAAATGATTTTCAATTACCACTTGACATATAGAAATTTTGTGGTCTCGCAAAATTTCAATTGGCAAGTAATCCTGGATATTTTTTTTTCAAATTCCAGAAAAATAGAAGCAGGGTCTTCCAAGGATAATTTTTAGCATAGACTTTATTCAATATCTTTGTGAACGACATACCCATGCAAAACAACACAAGAATTCTTTAAATGTGCACAGACGACACATCGATACTACCAAGAGGGGAAAATTCAAGAACTGTCGTCCCCATTCAAAATATAGACACCTCTCTAAACTCGAAAATTTTAATCCTGCTTAGAAAATATCCCTTAACGTTATTAAAATAGGAGTCGTCTTTATTTACTAAAAGTATCAGAAACAATAATCTTTTGACATCTTCCTTCAAAATTTAAAAATACTTGGTTCCTGCATACCAATCACGTGACGCTTGATAAAAACCTTATTTTTACTCGTTCACACATTACACTAATTAAAAAGCAGTATAAAATTAATGGTCATAATTTATTCCCCTTATCTCACGTAAATCTACCTTAAGTAGACGTAATGAACAGCCTTATTCTATTCTCCGATAATCAAACCATCTGATCATGGGGCTCGCCTCAAAACCCAACACTGATATCCTCGAAAAATCTCAAAATGAAATATTAAGACAAATTTTCAATGCTCATTGGTTTATGTGAAGAAATCGACAATATTGGTAAATATATTAAATATCCCTCACTCGAAATTTCACTAAAAATTATCTACAAAATTCTTTAATAAAATCGATATAACTCCACGTATACCACCCTACAAAAAATAGAAAATATATTCTATGCGAAAACAATATCCAACTGCACAGGCCCCGGAAATAATAATTGATTACTTAATTTGAATAATTTTTTTTTAATTTTGCCTCAATGGTTTAAACTGTAGTCAGGATTTCACCCTTTACCGTAAATTCTATCTCTGCTGCGGCTTAGCCGTCTCTAACTACCGTAGTGTAAAGCTTCGCCCCAATCTGATAGGAATATTCTTTACAGTCAATCAGAACCCTCACTCTCGGTGAAGCCGAGAAACTGATTTTCGCACTCAATTTTTTTTTTCTAAATTCCATCCGTAATCGTCAGGGTACTTCCTCTTATCAGCTAATTAAATCTCTCGGTGTAGGCTTCACTGACATGTTGTAAAATTTCTGTGATTGAATAATCCACTCAGGTCCCATCTTCATCTCCTAATTCTTTTTAATCACTTGTCAAGATGTAAAAATATTTTTTTTTTATTTTAAAAATAAATAAATCATATTATAAAAAATTTTCCGTAATGAAGGTTTATTTTCGTGTTTTTAAGAACACATTAGAATTCAAGCTCAGTATGAACCAAAGAACTGAGCAAAGATTTTAATCATGATGACAATATAAATAAGAATAAAAATTTTCTCTCTTACCATAACAAATTTTAAATTCTCTTCTTCAAAATTTTAAAAAAATTCAAGCATCTGACCTAAAATTTTTCAGTAATAATTCATTAAATTTTTAAAATATATTTTCTATACATCACTTAATGTAAATTTCTTCTGGGGAAGCGCAAATTTTATAATTCAGTATCACAATAACTTTCCAGCCATATCGAGACAGAAGCCCCGAGAAGATGTTTTGTATTTATAGTTTCATGAAAATGATATGTATTCTCGGTTCCACGACTCCATCATATTTTTTCTCAGGACTTTCTTATAAAAAGATTTAGGGATGTTACAGTAATGTTAATTTTACGCACTTGGTGGCAGTCTTTGTAAGGAAATCGGCAATATATCTGTTCATTTCCGAAAACGCCCATGTGTGCACGAACAAATGCAAAAGCGACTGAGATGTTTTTATCTTTTAAGTTTTTGAATTATCTTAAGTCCTCGACGATTGTCTAATTATGTTATTGGAAAAATAAATACATATTAGGATCTCCAAGGAAGGTATTGCCATACGAAATTTGATTCCAATCATTCGTCTCTTTTTATTGCCTTGAAGTATAAATTCACTTGTGAAGCAATTCGTACACAAATTACAAACAAACAGCCGACATTCCGGGATGGAATTTAGGAAAATAAGGACTTTCAAGTTATATAGTAACAAGCTTCTAATTTCAAGAATTTCATCGTATTGAAAGTTTTGAAATTAGAGGTTTCTTTAAAAAAGGGTAAGTTATCACTTTACCGTTGATACAACTCTTTCTATCAGACGACCACCATGATTCGATACAATGATTGCGGACACGCCAATCTCGACTGCTTTCTTAGCATCCTCACCTGAAAAAATTAATTATTTAGCAAACAAAATCCTTTAGTTTGGGCTCACAGGATTGCAAAATGTAATACAATTCTATCTAATTAAAAAATTATGATGTTCTTATGAAAATGTTTTTCTCATCTTTAGCAGTATCTTAAGTAAGTAACAAAAATGTATCTAATTTTCTTTTTAAGGCATTAAATTGAATTGATATCCTTTCTTTAAGACAGTTAATTCAGTTTAATATTTCTTTGTGGAAAGCAATTTTTTTTCAATGTACAGAATCAACAATCACAAGTCATTTTTAATTAACATGCTAAATTTAGAAAACCGAAACTTGGAAATTAAACGCCATCGTTGAAGAAAGCAACAGATGATAAATAATTTACTATTGAAAATGGGAATTTTGTTAATAATCCCTTTTATACTTATATTTGTTGATAAACAACAACAACAACAACAACAAAAAAAAAAAAAAAAAAAAAAACCAGTAATTTTTCCATCACTATGTTATTTCTTTTTCCAGTCAGTCAATTGACGTATACTTTTGACACAATAACCTTCGCTTTCGATGCACCTGTTTTATGTTTCCCATTTTCAGCTGATTACCTCACATTTTGCTTTTATTGTTTGTTCATACAGAGGTAATATTTTATTTTGGTAGAAATATAAGTAGTCAATGTTTAACTTCTTACATTAATGTTTAAGTTGCTTACATTTAATTCGGCACTTATCTAAACGTTTATTTACAATAAAATTTTCTATCACTGACTGATTAAAATGTTTCCGCTATTTTAAATGTATTTATTGTACTTTTACAATCACTATCTCCAAATCTTGAGTAGTTATCTAAAGGTTTACAACGACACATTTTCGATAAAAAAAAAAGTGTCATAGAGATCTGTACATTTAAAAAAAAATTGTAATAAATATATAACAATTTTTATTATCTATTTTGTCAATCAATGAGTAAATTCCATCAATAATGATAATAGCCCCGTAATTACTCCTTTTCCTTTTGATAATCTATTGAACATGTATTTATTTCTTTGACATAACAATATTTTTTTTCAATAATAAAATAAAGAAAACAGATTTCAGGATTTATTTTTGTTTCTTCAAATTTGATGTTTCTTTAAATAAATATTGAAGAAATAGTTAAATTCCAAAAAAAAAAAAAAAAAAAAACAGATTGAGCAACAACATAATTACATATAGGACCGATGGTTAAAATCAGTTTGATACCCTTGTATTAAAGTATAATAATCTTACTTATGGTATTCCTAGGTTGTAGGTCTGTGAGAAGAACTCTTTTCCTCATCCAGCGTTATTTTAATTAATTTTTGTGTAGGAATGAGTGTGTACAGATTGGGAGTTAAGATACAAACACAAGAAATTGATGCGAAAGCAAACATGGATAACTTAGTTACAGCATGTTTCATGTAACAATAATATTTACAATCATTGTTTAAAACTGATTTCATCCCAACAGTTGTAAATCCTTGATAGCGATGTGATGGAGAGATTAACTTGCAGTTTCAAAGATGCCAAGTATTTCTCATACATGTGCAACCGCACACAGGTATTCAAGTTGTGAGATATTTAATAATGTCATCTCGATCATGGCAAAAAAGGACTTTTAGAAGTCTTCGTAAGAAGTAATTGGGATTCTAGTCTATGAGCACTTGGGAAAGATTTATGTTTTCCTTTCACGTCTATTTCTTATATTTGTAACTCAACACTTCACCACAGACTACTTTGCTTCAACAAAAAAAAGGTAAACAAGTTCTTTGTAAAGTTTCGCAAAAAACAGATTTAACCATCCATTTTTTTATAATTATAATTAAATTACTCAATTAAATATAAGAAAATAAACAATGAAATATCTAGAAATGGACAATAGTAAACTTTTCAGTTATTAAAATTAAAGGAAATGAGATAAATTATTAAATTAAATATACTTAAGCTAAATGTAATTAAAATTGTAGCAAATGATAAGAAATTGGAAAGTGATTTGGTATGCCAAAAGTGATCCAACTAAAACAACATCTCCTAGGGTGGCTAAAAGAAAAGAGTATTTTATCATAATTTAAAGTTTGTTCCATTAATTCTGAACCACTTGGTATGAATCATTTCATTCATATTATTTTTTAATACTGATATTTATTTCAAAACTATGCCGATGTTAGAAAGTGTAAGGTATACTGATAGATACTTGGTTTAATTGAAGTAATACGAAATATTATTTTAGAAAGTATAAGATATATTGATAAAAGGGATTCGGGGGGGGGGGGATGGATCGTTCGAAGTATTAAAAAGTTGTTTTAATTCCTATTTCAAATAAAATAGAAACTTAAATTTTATTTAGACTTTTGAATTGCTATAATGAAACAAGAATTTAATTGCTATTGAATTTCGAGAATACTGCTACTTTTGATAGTTGTTTTTTTTTTTTTTTTTTTTTTTTTTTTTTTTTTTTATGATTACAAAATATAAAAAAACTTTTCGAATATGAATATGTTATTCTGATAGAATAATCCAATGAAGTATTAATTTCTATATTTTTCAAAATTGAATTTCGATTGAATTTCTGTATCTGTAAAGCTCAAATTATGAAAGAATTATTAACAATAACCCTTATTTGTTGCACAGCATGATATCCTTTTGTATGCCATAAGTTATGCAAATCTATTTATAACTACCTGATAAAATGCCTTTAGCTATAACAGGTAATTTCGTGTTTTCTACAATCCATTTTAGATCTTCAAATGTAATAGAAGCATCTTCGAGATAGCGTGGTAAACTTGGAAGATTGGGCATCCTGCAAAAAATAACACCTCTCTAAGAGACAGTAAAATTTACACATGGTTTTATTAAATGCCTTTTAAATTAAGAATAACAATGTATGTCTGATTTTATATTTAATGTATCTAATTTCCCAGCCATTTTTTAACAAGCATTATTTCAGAAATTGGTTCTCTTCTGCCATAATATCACAATTAAATGAGTTCATAAAATATAGAAATGTTGATTTAAATTTTTTTAAATCTTCTAACTTATATTCAAATTTGTCAACATGTGACAGGTCATGACTGCCTGGCAGAGCATCTCTATCACATTTGAATCTTTGAGAACCCTGGTTGCCTTCTCTGTAATTGGGTGAAAATCCAGTGAATACAAACCACTTCCGTCGATGTGCATCACTTCACATCACTTCCTAGCGACTCAGAAACGGCTCTTTACAGGTGTGCTAGAGAATTTTTGAGGTAATGACTTTGGTCACTTCTTTTACCTGTTTTAGTTCTTATATTTGTATTTCCTTTGTCGTTGGAAATAAAAAAAAAAAAAGTATTTGAGCCCTTCTAGCCATTCTTCCAATTTTTCTTTGTGTTCGTTTAACTTTTCTTCTTTAATATTAATTATTCTGGCTGTTACTCGTGGAAATTGATTAAAATATTTTGTACTTAAGATCGTATACAGAGAGACGAATTTTGGCTCATTTCGTGATGAATCAATGATTTTTTCTTGTCCTTGTTAAACCCAAACTAAGTGATTGCAAAAATTCTAGCATGTCTGTAAGGATCATTATGTCCGAAAGCCAACTTTCATATTTTGATTCTGTTTTTTCTTTCTTTCTTTATTTTTTTTTTTTTGTAAATGTCATGACAGGTCTTGCAAGTTCCACAAAACAGCTCAAAACTCTGTTAGTTGACAGTCGTCTCACAACACGCCATGGGAATAAATCCCACTGGGCAATTAATCTTTTTCGTCATTCACTTGCAACTCTTCTACAAAGCTCTCAAATTGACGATGTGTTTTGGCATTTGTTCTAATTAAATTCACAATCTGCAAAACAGTCCTCTACTTATTGTTGTTTTAGTACATTGCTATGAGATGCTCTCGAGAATCAAGCAGTGAAGAGGTGAAATTTTAGGGCCGTTGTTTAAAAGTGCAGCGTTACTTTGTTGGTTTGTCTTTTCAATCAATACAGGCGCTCCGTCAGTCGCAACACATAAAAAAATGTTACACGTAGCAATTCAAGTCTGTTTATCACTTCAACAAGCGAGTGTGTAAAACATCAGAACAAGAATAATTCCGTTAAAGGCTATTAGGGGTCTACCATTTCTTCCTCCTTATTCTGTAAATATGTACAAAAGCAACCAATTGTGGAGAATAATGAATGTTTGTAGACTTGCTAAGAGCTAAATTAAACGATGAGCTATCTTTAAAATCCTTCATTAAAATATTTTCAACATTTTTATTAATTGCACAGCCCGATCCTCAATTGTACTGTATTACACAGGTAGTTGTGCGATCAATTTATGCAGTTTTGTATGTTCTAAATCTACAGAACTTGAACCACTTTTTCTAAGTATATCATAAGAAATTCTCCTTCTCTATACATACGTTTAATACGAGTAATACTCTAGGGTATCAAGAAATTAGCTCGTTTGTTCTACCATTTTCTTATTCTAATTGGAAAACTATTACTGAAATACACTACCAGGTTGCATTAATATTTTACACACGTATATTCAGTGTTACATAACTACTCTATTGGCGTCAGCAGTGTAAAAGAGCGCGCGAAGATTTATTAACAAGAAAATTGAAAATGGCAAAATATCTTGACATGAAGTAAAGTATAAAATTTGTTTAACAAAATATCAGTTACCTAGTTTAACGATATTCATCAAAAAGTTATCTGAAATTAATAAAAAAAGGGATTTCAATTTTCAATGGGTGACGCATGTAACTCGACAAAAAGCCTAATTTTGTTCAACTTTGTTTTGATGTGAAATTTCTATGATAAGTGATTGTGAGAAATTTCCAGTTTTAAATTGTATAAATTTTAATATATATATATATATATATATATGCATCGATAGCCTCAGAGAGCTAAATAAGTGGCTTAAGGAGTATGACTGAGTAGCAACATACAATAAATAGGATGAAAGTTTCTGCCTGGCAAACGTGTACTTTTTCCTGGACGGAACAGCACGAGAATGGTTCGAGAATAAGGAACTTCGGATGACAGTAGACGATCAAAGTAGAGAGCCGAGGATGAGCTTAAACGGGCAGGCACGAAACCCAGGTGAAAGCACGTAATACTATAATTCAAAGTTTGCTGAGACTTTGAAAAATTTAGACAGATGACGAGATTACGAGCCTAGGAAGCACAAAAAAAAAAAAAAGATTGAAAGGCGATATGACTCCAAACATCGAATAATCTTCTATAAATCTGAAACCTCCGTATGGATGTTCACACCTGTACGAAAAGTAGGTCTGTCGTAAAAGTTATTTAAAAGATACTTCGGCCCTTAACAAGTCCTGCGAAGACCATCTGATATAACATATCATTTCAAGATTTTGATCCTAATTCGCTACGCCGACGAACAGTAAATGTAATACATGCTCTTCGAATGAAGCCCCCTATTGTAATTCCGATGAACAAATCCAGTTTCCAGATGATTCTACTGCTTCTGACAAGCTAAATCCTAGAGGAAGTGCACCCAACCACCGAAGGAAGTCACCATCCTTTCGAGTCTATTCAGGATGGACGACAGCCTTACCTCAGATTTATTAAACAGCGGGAAGCTGTTTTTCAAAGGGAGAACAATACCACGAAGCTGACAAGCACTGATGGAGCAGAGGTAAAGCACTCATCTACAGTACCTGAGTTCAAAATCTAATGCTGACAATGTTAAGAAATTCACATTTATGTTAGGTTTAATTGTTCTCTGTTATTTTCTATAATTTCTAAAACCTTCCAGAATATTCTTTACGTTACCAGAGCACTGTTCTGGAATATCCTCATGTAATATATAAACCCTTGTATTCTCAGCCAGGTGTAGCTGTTCTTAGTCTGCTAATAAATCTCATTATTTACTTACCTATTGCGTGTTCAATTCAACCTAATTCTATATCTACGAGACAATATTCATTGTTTTTTAAAAATATAATTATTTATTGTATTCTTAGTTGGAGTCAAATCATAAATATAATTAGAGTTTATGTCTAAATTAATTTAAAAAGGATTTTTGAAATTGAATGAAAAAGTGTTGAATCTATTCCATGACTTTTCAATACATTTTTGTAAGCGTCCCAACATCTTACAGTTATTAAAAGGCTTCTTACTTAGATGTAACAAATTTAAAGAAGTCCTCGGGCATAACATTTCTCCACAATCCACAGTTTGGAGAATCTACGGTCACAACTATAGCAGAGAATCCTAAAGACTCAGCTCTTCTGATTATGTTCATTGTAACAAGGCGCTCCTTATGAATGTAGGTTTGCATCCAAAGTACAGGTTGGATTTCCTTTAAGCTTGATACGATGTACTGTACTCTTTCGATACAAGTAGAAGCAGAGCTACTTAGAATGAAGATACAGTCTTCCTCGCAGCAGGCTATAAAACAAGAAAAGGAATTATTATTTTTCTGAAGTAAAGAAGATTTATAAGAATAATGCGAAAGACTGAAAAATTACACATTATAAATGATATATATACACTGAAGTACAAAAATTAAGGACGAGATGACTTTTTCAATAAAACGTTGAGCAAAAGCATTCTAAATCAATACAAACAATACCATAAGATCCCCAAGACATATGAACATGAATAATGTAAGCAAAACCTACCAAAAAAGATATCAAAAGGAACTTTATTGTAAAAGTAGCATGGAGCGCAATGCGACTGAAGGCTGTAACATCTATGAGACAGGTGTCCAATTAGAAACATCCGGGCATTAGTCGGGGCCATTAGTACCCCGGCTTCTATGCAGATCTCCCATCGTCTGACCGTACTAAGTATGAGGCTATCACTGAGTTGTTAAGGCATTTTAGCCCATTCGTCTTGTACTGACAATAAGAGCCCTGGAATTATTACTAGTGGCAAATTACATGCTATCAAATATCTCCCTAGAAAGTCTGTTACTTGCTCGACGAGATTTAGATTCGGAATCCTTGCTGATCGGTCCATGCATTCAATATTCTCACTGATCAACAACTTTTCGACAGCTGCTGTGAGATGAACTGACTTATAGAGACTCTAAAAAGACGCACAAACGAAAGGAGAATCTCGTTATAATAGCGAGTCCCTGAGACTGAACCTCCTTCGAAGATGCCAAGATTGGTACGGCAACCAAGCATGATGCCTCGCGAAACAAGAACACCGTCACCTACAAAAGGGCCTCATCCTATGATGTTGAAGAGGTTTTATTGCGGGTTCCCCACTCTCTCCACATGTGTATGTGTCCAGAACCAATTCTAAGACTACAAATGCTCTCATACGTAAAGAGTACTCGACCCCAATGATTATTTGTCCAAATCTGGTGTTACCGGAACCATAGAAAACGCCTTCTCCGATGAACAGGTATTAAAGTTACACACCGTACAGATCGTCGTGCCACAGTCCACCACCATTGTGCAGCCTTTTGGCCTTTGGCCATGGTAAAACGTGATATCGGTCTTCCTATTAGTGATTTCTCCTGCTGTCTGCTGCTAGCTCCATCTGGACTGTAGGACAATATAATTAGTCAACTGCTGGCTAGGTTACTCGTGGATGACCACTTCTGAGCCATGGGACAGCTGTTCCTGTAGTTTGAAATTCATTCCAAAGTCGTGAAACGATGCTGTGAAGCAATCCCTTATTCCACAGTCATACTTCGAATTTACGCTATCTTTCCAATGATTTGACTTCGGGTAAAATCATCCAGATGTCGTCTAATAGATTGATTGCTCAACATTTTGCATTGAGGAAGCAACTCGGTGTCTTTAAATTGATATACGCCAAGCAATCGCTTTCCCAGAAATGCTGAGCTTACACCGCCAGCGTGTTTTATCCCGTTCTGACACTCCCGCATTAAGTCTAGCTCTTATGATACCTTCTTAAATGACAGAGTGCTGATTGAAGCAGAGTTAAGAGGGTCATTTTAATACATTGAAAAGAGGGAAAGGAGAAAGGGAATGTGCAACCAAAAATACACACGTTTTACTTTAAGTTATATACATACATACATATATATATATATATATATATATATATATATATGTATAAATATTGCATAGCACATAAACAGGCACACATAAATATAAAGATCATTTTTTGTAATAAAGGTCAAGACTCTTACATTAGTATAGAAATTTGTGCAGTTTTCTGACAAGCAAGTAACTTAGATTTATAAATTTATTTTCCTCTGTTGGCTAAAGCAAATAAATAAACCAGCGCTTCCGTCTATCCTAATTTATAAGGTAAACCAAAGCATATGTTTTTATTTATTTATTTGCATATTAAGAATATGAATAAGTACTCACACTCATAGGTATTGTGTATTAAAATAATAATACACACACGTGCAATACAAGCCTTTCTAAATTACTAAATAATACAAGCCTTACTAAATTACTAAAAATGTATACACCATTCATGTTTCTTCTTCGCTTAGTCATTTCGATATGGGTTCTTATTATAAATTTATTCATAATGCAACTAATGAAAATCATAGTAATTGGCTACAAAATACAAAGTGAAATTTAGGAAAAAGAAATAATCGCATTATATTGAATCAGTGTTCATCGAAGAAATGTTAAAGAAGGTCTTACTGTATTGCGTAAAAACTACATACTATTGTAAACAGAAATTTAATAGCTTAGCGTTCTTAGGGTTAAATCTATCTCAACCAGAAGCTCTGTAGAATCCAACTTTGTTACTTCGTTAACTTCCAGGTAAGTGAACAGGGAATGAACTAGACTCATCCAACGATATTTTCTTTAAAACGTTTCCCTGTCATTTTTAGCATCCTTCCTTCATTATTTAATTCCACAAAATTAATTAGGCTTATTTTTAATGTAAATAAAAAGTAAGTCTGATTAAATATTCAATAAATTCGCAAATCCAATTGAAGGGACCTCAGAAAAAAACGACAACAAAGTTTATTATCTATCTTCACAGAATGTGTAAGGTCACTCTCTTTCGAATCCCTCTTAATTCACTTTAATCCTAGCTGATGATTAAACGATAAAGTCTTAGTTTACAAACTCACTCATAACAATTGAGACTTTTCTTGAATAAAGTATATTCGACTTCTATTACTTTAATCAAGGTTCACTTCCAACCAATTTTACTACAAATGATTAATTACAATAATTCTCTTCATTTTATTAACATCTGTAAGCCTGTCAATTTTTTTTTGTCTTCCATCTTTTTCCTTTTCATTTCATTTATATGTCACTATCCCTTATTCAAATTAGTTATTCTTCTTATCTTCATCTAATTCATCTAATCACGTTTCATTTGGTTGGCGAGAAGTTGTAATTTTATCTAATTCAAGTTACAAATTGTCTCCAAGGTTAGGGAAGAGAGAACCATGAATAGCCCAACGTTACACTATTAACACCTTTTAATCAACTGTGAAATCTCATATGATGCAAAAATAATGCAAGAATAAATTTAAAATACTTATTATTCAACCACCTTTTGCAGTAGCGGATTCGGCTTCCTGGTGTGCCAAAACATGCAAGCCAACAGGGGCAATTCCAATAGGACAAGAAACATGAGAATTCAATACCTTGCAACTCATTTCGGCGTCTGATACATCTCTCAGTACTCGTGGGCGGATCCGGTACCTTTAAATAATATAAGTTTAATTAATTAAAAAGTTTTTTTTTTATGTAAAACAGAAAAACGTTTTAAAAACGACACCAGTGTTGGGATTGATAAGCTTGACATGGGTTATGTTCAGTACTTCCTCAAATTACAAGGTCAAGTGAAAATTATGTAATAGAATGAAAATTCATTACTTCCAAACTGTTCGATACGATATCTTACATAAATCGAAACTAAATTAAAGAACAGCAACAACAAATCCGTCAAATATTTTGAGAACAGTGCAAAAGAGGTAACTTTGCAATTCCTAACAAATCTGTTTAATTTGAACATATATTGGATTCCCAATCCCATATATATATATATACAGGGTGCTTCAAAAAAATGTATACACACTTTAAACTATTGTAGTTTTCCCGCTCTACAAGGCTAATGTTATATTTCTTCGCCAGGTGCCAGCATAATCGTCCCTCTATGTTATATTATCAGTTGGAATTTGTAATATCAACATGGGGGACGTACGTTTGAGTTTTGAAGAACGTAAGCAGGTTATTAAGTGGTACTGGAAGTTTGAGAATGTAAATGAAGTTCAAAGACAGTGGAGAAGGGCGTATGATACAGAACCACCTTCAAGATTAACAATTACACGCATACGAGACAAATTCGAAGTTCATGGAACAGTGTGTGATGTGCATAAAGGTCATTCAGGTCGGCCTCGAACAGCTACAAGTGATGAGTCATCAACGGCAGTCTTAAAACTGTTTCAACGCTATAAAAAAAACACACACAATAAAAGATGAGGTGTACAAACGTAAACCACGTAACCAAGACATTCTTTGGAATGAGATTCAAGCAGTGTGTAGAGAAATCTCATTGGACGTTTTGATACGATGTACAGAATCTGTGGTGACTCGTACTCAGAATTGTATTGATGCTGCAGGTCACCAATTTGAACAGTATTAACATTTGTTATTTATGTTTCAATTACATTGGACTTTCAGCTTTCTATTTTCCTGAAATTTAACTTTGTAGAACGGTAAATAAATTTTCTATGGAAGTTCAAAGTGTGTATACATTTTTTTGAAGCACCCTGTATATATATATACACATATCGATGCGTTAAAATTTTTATGCGGATTTTGATTAAATCCCTCAAAACATTTAAGAGAAACATTATATTAAAACAAATGAATGCAATTACAAATCTTTATGAAGAAAAAGTGTAACATTACAGCAAATCGTGACACATTTTACTAGAATGATGTCAAGAAGGAAATGCTTCGTATTAAAAGGTTATCGTTTTGTGATGATCGAAACAAGCACTGAAATGATTCCCTTTCCCCCTACAATTTCTCCTATAATTTCAGTATTTCAAAGCACAATTAGAAAATCATTTGATTTGTGATTTGGTCGATTAATTTCTGAATTAAAAGAAAATTATCTTTAACCTTTGATGAATTTATTAAGATTGGTGGTTTTTAAAATCAGTGACCGTGAAGTAACAAGAAAAATTGTATTACATGTAAACATGTTGAGTTTATCATAATTTCATTCAAAATAGAAGTCGCAAAAGGTTAAAACATCCCATGGAATTTATTTAACTTTTGAGGAGAAATAGAACGACTTTGTGTTTTGATCTGAAACGAAATAACTAAATTTAGTTAGTTTAATTTATTTCAATTATTTTTAATTAGTTCATAAGGTAGTTTTGAGTGAAAACGCTACTCTCTTACTTTTCTTTTATTATATTTAGATTTGAACATAGTGAAAATTAATTTAAAAATGAAAGAAAATATAACGTCTAGAAATGTTTACACACTAAAACTGCGAATAAGCATGTTTAATTGATACCAGCTGTAATAAAAGCAAACATATAAAAAACATTATTAGCGGTTCACAGGAACCAATAGAAAAAAATTGAAAAGATGCCTTTTCTGATGAGACGCAATGCCAAGCATCTCTACTACACGAATGAAAATCCATTTTCGGTGAAAGTGCAAGAAAAAGAAATGCAAAGTCACAGATTGCTGAAAGGTATGGAATGATATTGTTAAAAGATCTTTCAAAAGCTTAAGTTAATTCTACTATGAGAAATGCATGCAACTGTTTTTAAGTTGAAATCTTTATATTCTTAGCAGGCAGAAAAAAACGTCTAGACAAAAGATGAAACTTAATAAAAAAAATCTCAGGATCTTTGAAATATTTACAACATCACAGCATCATTTCATAGATTGTCGGAGAAATGTTTTCTGGAGATGTATTTTTTTGATGAAAATAACGTTATTCTGTATTGGATTCGTTGTTCTTGAGACACTGAACTGCAATGAAGAAACACATTCTTATGCAAGACAGTTTTTCACGATATCCTTTGTGGTACGACCAACTATCAAAGACAAGACAAGGAGATCTACTAGAAATACGTAGGGAAAAGAACTAAAGAGTTGTTGACAAAAACGTGGTCAAAATGACAGTAAAATTCTCTTCGGTAACTGTCACCTAAAGCTGTAGTTAAGTGAATATTATTGATATGAAAGATGACCCAAATATAAGATTACCATGATGAGAAAACTTCCATCAGCAAATTATGTAATTCTTTTTTGAGATTCAAATAGCTTAGATTAATTTCTCATTAGGCCTGAAAAATATTTATTCTCTTCCTATGTTCTGAATAAATTATTCCCTTTCTCTTAGAATAAAAAGAATTATATTTTTATTATTTGCTGAAATTTATGTGTGCTACAAATCTATTGATAATTAAGAATGTTTTAACGTTAAAGAGTGGAACATAAACTCGATCATACATTTTTACACATTGAAAAGTGCTCCGACGTTAATAATGCATTTCGACTTCACTATCGGATAGAACAGCATATTTTAATGTAATATTAATATTCGCATCTGTTCAAATAAACTTATCTTTTCTGTATAAAATACGTTCCGTAATTCCTCTTTTATAAGATAATGCTGACTTTTAACAAAAAGTGAAATTTTTATGAGATACTTCAAAAATTTAAGAACACAGTAAGAGATACGAATAAATGTATATATGCATTATAACGAAACGAACTTTTTTAAATATTGGAATATTTTTCTCTATATAAAAGAAAGTTCCGAGTTCTCTTCCGTGACGTAGGCGAAGACTGCCTTAAAGATGGGGAATACAGTAAATATATTATTATACTTTTATATCCTTATCAACGTCGTTCATCCAAATCAAATATAAACATATTAAATGTTAACAATCACATAGAATCGATAGTTAAACATTAACAGTCAAATGTAGACTAATGTCCAAAATAAAGAAAATTTTCCTTTTTGCTGATTATCTCCAGAAATACTAGATAGATTGTAATGAAATTAGATAACAGGTCAATTGAAAAGTCCCCAGCTTGACACATAGATGGCACTACTAGAATTAAATCCATATGTTTTTTAGTTAGCCCAAACCCTCAAAAGATGCGTGTATAAATTTGACAGCTGTCGGATCATTAGTTTGTGAATTATAGCATTTTGAGTGAAGCAACTTTTGTTATGGTGAAAAAAATGGATAAAAAGGAATTTCGCGGAGCACTGATTCGGAGCACTGTTTGAAGATGATCAAGAGTAATAAACCCGAGTTTTTGCGTCGATATGTGACAATGGATGAATCAATCATTTCACTCCGAAGTCCAATCGACAGTCATCCGAGTGGACTGCACACGATGAACCCGCTCCAAAGTGTGGGAAAACGCAACAGTCGGCTGGCAAGGTTATGGCGTCTGTATTTTGGGATGCGCATGGAATAATTTTCAATGACTCCCTTGAAAAAGGAAGGGCCATCCACATCGACTATTACATAGCGTTATTGGACCGTTTGAAGGACGAAATCGCGAAAAACGGGCGCATTTGAAGAAAAAGAAAGTGCTGCTTCACCAAGACAATGCACCGTGTCACAAGTCAGTGAAAACGATGACAAAAATCCATGAATTGGGCTTCGAATTGCTTCCTCATCCACCGTATTCTCCAGATCTGATCCCAGCGACTACTTCCTGTTCTCAGATCTCAAAAGAATGCTCGCTGGGAAGAAATTTTCGTCGAATGAAGAGGTGATCGCCGAAACTGAGGCCTATTTTGAAGCAAAGGACAAATCGTACTACAAAAATGGTATCGAAAAGTTGGAGCGTCGCTATAATCAGTGTATCACCCTTGAAGGGAATTATGTTGAATAAAAAAAAAAACTAATTTGGCCAAACAAATGTGTTTTACTATGGTAGGTCGGGGACTTTTCAATTGACCTGTGATGTGCGGAGGTTAATAAAATAAAAATAAAAACTATACGCGTCAGTTATAGAACATGCGTATGATTGTGTATGCGACTCATCAGAGCAGGGAAATGTAAAAAAGAGATTACAAAATTGAACAAAAAATGGGTTATTAGGGTTTATGATCCCCTGTTACAGTGAAATAGCTTTCGCAAAGGGAAATTAAACATAAATCCAATGGCAGTCACTTCTTGCAGGGAGAGTGAAGCGAGTTACAGTTGCTCTCTCAAAAGTATCCCAAATATTCTTCTCAATTTAAGGTCTGACTGGCAAATGTATCCGGTGAATATCCTTATTTTGTAAGAATTCGTTGGATAGATGAGCCCTATGTGGACGGGCAGTTTCATCTATAAAAACAAAATCAGAGGAAACTGCACCCATGAAAAGGCGAAAATAGTGATCCAGGATTTCAGCCCAATACCTTACAGCACTCACAGAGCCTCTATCAAAGACGTGCAAGTTTGTTTACAAGTATCAGGATTACTTTTCATTGAGCACTGTATGAGAAAAATTCAATTAAACAACTCTCCAGAACAGTAAATTTATATACATTAACATTGATCAAATATCTACATCTTAAATTATACTGCTATTCGTTTTCGAAAAGGATTTATATAAATAATGTAACCTCTTTTACCTGTGAAAAGCTTCTTCATTTTCTCTCGGAGTAGACTTGGAACAAGCTCCAGCGGAAAAGTAAGATTTGGCATATTCACTCATTGACTCTAATGAGCAGGTTTCGAAGTCTCGTAAAGTTACCAATTTGTGTAATCTTTCCATTGCATCATATCCTAATTTTAATTAAAAAAATAAAAGGTTTTGTTAATTTTTAGTGTTCATTTTAAGTGCAATAGGCAACTATTTGATCGACTTCCGGTGTAACCAGTTATTCACGCTCTGTTGGAAATAAATTACTCGGCTCCCGCCAGGAGGCACCTTGTCTCGTGTAAGTGAGAGCGCGCGGGTTCACGGGTAATATTTCAGAGTGCTCTTGGATCTTGACCGCGTAAGGCGGGTTATTTTCTTGTTTTTGATGTAATTCCTCCTGACCGCAAAAGCGGGTTAAGTTATGATATGGGTTGTTTGGAAGCTTGTATAGTTTGTAAATAGTATAATTATTTGTTTATATGTGTTTGGCGCGTACAGACTGTAAATAAATGTGTGATCAAACTAACTGCTCTCCCTATTTTGGCTTGATGGATATTTTTCTCCAATACGCTCTAAAGCGTGAGCTGCGACACTATTTGCGATCATGTAATTTAATTTTGGTAATCGAAGAATTTTTAACCAAACTTTAAAAAAGTTTTGGGTACAAAACAAACGAAAAAAAAAATCAACTCTACGAAATGCTGAAGAAGTTTTAAGTGGAGACAGTCGGTATTTTAAGAAAGAGTGCACACCAACGATTTAATTCCTCATGTTAGAGTATGTAAACAGCACCCTCATAGTTCAAGAGAATGGATACTTGGCTTTAACTTTACTGCATGATAAATTTTATTTTTATATATGTAATAATTTATGCTGAACTTTATTAGTGGCAACCTCTTTTACTGGAGGGCAGCACAAATCATACCACTGCTGTCTACGTAATGATTGCTTTGTGTAAGACTCCAGGACGTCTTTTGTGTCATCAGATGCAGCCAGGAGATGATGGCCGTTGTCTGTAATAGTGAAATGTTCTTAAACTCAAATTAATTTAATCAGTTAGTAAATGTTAATGTTCTAAACATATGTCTTTATATTCTAATTAAATTAATTTTGTATCAATTTGTTTATTTATTTGAGTCAAAAAAAGCTCCTGGATAAAAACAACAAGCCATTATATCCTATTTGTGGTAAAGTTTCACATGCGATCGAAGCAATTGTTTTAAAATATTTTTGGTTGTAGTAATTTATTGTTTATTAACGTCGATTTAAAATCAACACGAGGGCCACTGGTAACGGATATCATAATTTTGTCTAGTGGCGAAGATGACACCTGAGTGGCACCTTACTCTCCAAATTTCCACACCACGTTTTCGTGAAGAATCGGAGTTTCGACAGATTTAACGCGCTATACGGTGGTCTTTAGTAGAATCAGGTCTCGAGCCCATGACTCGAAGGAAGGAATGTTTGCCCATGGGCTGCTGATCATGATCACTCGACTATCGCGCCACTTGTTAAAAATAATGAACATTAACAAAAATGCTTAAATTAATATTTGTAACTTTTATAAACTGTGAAAATATTGTTTTTTTGGATGAAGGGGGAGGGACTATAAGAAATTGAGAAGATCTCTGATTTAAAGATCACTAGTTAGCAATTATTTAGATTAAACATTTCGTGATGCAAAATAGAGTTTCATAGATGGCTTCAAAATTACAATAAACAAATATATATGAATTGGTGTTCTGTGATTACTTTCTTTTTTTCTTCTTTAGTTTTTCTCGTTTTTTGAAGCAACAGTCGCGTGTTTCTCCTGATTCGCTTAATTGATTCTTTCGTCATACAGCCAATGTTCAAGTTCCATGATGGTTGGTTAAGGGAGCAATCGATTTTAAGTTTTTAAACTGTCATAAACTCAAGAAAAAAAGATTATATAAGGACAAATAGGAAAAGAAAACTGTAATTCCAAGACAGGTGTTTATTTATTTTTGTTATTTGTAAAGAAAATAAATTAATTTTGTAAAAGAAGTAAATTTGCAAGTTTCCTATTTTCAATGCATTTTTTGGACATGGTTTTGAATCACCAATAACACTTCGATCAATAACTCCCGAGACTAACCCAGAGATGGCGCTCGTAGTAAACCAGTAACCAGGTCTTTCTAGAGTACTAACCTTTGCTTGAAACGTGTCAAAATTTTAAGTCGATCGGACCAGGAAAAAGGTTTTTTGAAGTGAAGTGAAAAAGGTTTTTTCCAAGTGGGTGCCGCGATTGCTTTCGATGGAACAAAAACAGCAACGAGTCGATGATTCAGAAAG
>BMAW01000495.1:26763-83627 GCA_019974015.1 Nephila pilipes | reverse complement strand
AAAAAAAATGTTGTTTTCAATTTTAGACTCGGGAGTTATTGATCGATGTGTTACATTTCATAATGAATTCTGATTGTTAAAATTCAACTTTATTCAACAAAATATTCAACGTGTTATTTACTTTTTTTCCCGGTAAAATCTAGTAGTATATATTTTTTTCCGATATTAATCTAAATTTAAGGAATATACTATTTCATAAATAGCTTAATGAGGTAAATGAATGAAGATGATGAAGTCAATAATATTTAAATCTAACTACAATATAGCATAACATTAAAACTCGTTTGAAGTTGATCCGTTATCTATTAGTAAAGGGCAGTAAAAACAATTTTCATATACATTTTTTATATTATATTATACATATTATTATTTTTTATTCCAAATATGCTTATATTTGAGGACTGTACTGTTATTAATTAAAATTAGATATTAATAGTCTTCTGCATAACCAAAATTAATTTCAATTTTAATTGATTTTTAAATTATTTTATATTTTGGAATTATTCTTTTATTAACTTGATGTGATTTAGTTGTTAATAATGTACATATAAATGTTCATTTAAAAAAAGACTTCTTATAATAACATAAGGGCCATTTAAAGACTTTTTTCGGCAGGTAGGATATTAATAAAATCCATAAAAATTATTCTACGGAAAATAGTATTGTTTATTCAAATTGCAGTTTCTAATGTTATAATAGCAATTCCGAAACATATTTGAATCTTAAATAATGAGATAAATAAATGTTTTAGTAAATGCTAAAATATTCTTTAAATATTGAATAAGGAAATATAAGTATAATAATAAAAGGACACTTACTCTTCTAAAATTATCGATCAAATTCTAATTTGATTTTTCGGGTATTTAAAAGCTATGCACACAAAGTAAAATGAGATTCTTAGAACAACAAAGTATTAAGTATGACAAAATAAAGTAATCTAATGATTCTATCTAGTATTCTAGATTTTCCTGTGTCAAATGTTCTCATCTATTTTTTTGAGATAAGAGACGTAATGCATATCTCTCCTATCAGAACCTATTTTTATTTTTGCTTCCCTAGAATGAATTGAGTCACTGCTTTACAATTTATCTGATATTTCTATAGGCTTGATTACATATTTTAATGGTTTACAATTATTTTTTTTTCTCGTTATACATTTTAATCTTTTTTAAGCAAGCAAAGCCACACTTACGCGGCAAAATTTAGAGGCACCAAATTCAGTCGGTTTCCTGCAGAGTGAAGTTATCTGAGCAAAAACAATACGTTATCCAATTATTTTTGTCCAATATAGGAAACACAATAGACTAATATTCACTAATGAAGGACTTTTCTTGGCATCTGCATCCATATTAAACTATATAATCTGATCTCTCAACACTTCCCATCGGTGAATGAAACTTAATCCCTCTTGTTTATTTTGTGTAATTTTAAAAATTTAATTTAATTTTTTGGAACGTTAGTGTTTCATTGTATTGCAAATACCTCTTGGTTATTTAAGTGTAACTTTAAAAGTATTATTGGATTGTCCGGAAAGTTTGTACCGATTTTCGATAGGCTATGTAAGGACATGTCTGAATATATCAGAACAATTGAAAACGAACTACTTATGTTCATGTCATGAAAGACGGTACTTAAACAATTTGTTACGATATGTTAATGTTTGTTATTTCTATAAGTATCTGAATATGGAAGAAAACAGGGGGCATTTAAGGTATTTAATGCTTTTATTTCACCGGAAAGACAAAAGTGATATGCAAGCGGCGAACAAGGTACGCGCTGTTTATGGCGAAGGTAGCTGATGGAAATGTGTTGAAATGTTTTGCTTGGTTTAAAGCTAGTGATTTCAACTTTAAAGATCTGGGTAGGCCCTCCATCACAGATGAAGATTAGATTAAAACTCTACTCGAGGTTAATCCACGCTATACACGTAAATTAGTAGAAATATTAAATATGTCACAATCCACCATTCACGTGCATTTTGTGAAGCTTGACTAACGTTTTGATGTATTGGATCTCCTCGATTTGACGGAAAAAAAACCTTATGTATAGCATTTCCGTTTGCGTATTGTTCTATAACACATGGATCAATAAGTTCCGAGACTAACCCAGAGATGGCGCTCGTAGTAAACCAGTAACCAGGTCATTCTAGAGTACTAACCTTTGCTTGAAACGTGTCAAAATTTTAAGTCGATCGGACCAGAAACAGCTGAGTTATCGAGGTTGGAGTAAAGTCGTTTTGTAGTTTGTTTAAAAAATGGAAAAAACCGAGTTTCGTGTTCTGATAAAACATTGTTTTTTAATGGGTAAAAACACCGTGCAAGCGAAACAATGGATTGAAAAATGTTACCCGGACTCTTGTCCATCAAAAGCAACGATTTGTCGGTGGTTTGCCGAGTTTAAACGTGGTCGTACCGACACAAATGACGCGGAACGCTCGGGTAGACCTGTGGAAGCCGTTACACCGGAAAATGTGAGTGAAGTGACAAAAATTATAATGAAAGATCGTAAAGTGAAGCTCCGTGAGATTGCTGAAATGACACAGATATCATATGGAAGTGTATTTACTATCCTTCATGAAAAATTGAGCATGAAAAAGGTTTTTTCCAAGTGGGTGCCGCGATTGCTTTCGATGGAACAAAAACAGCAACGAGTCGATGATTCAGAAAGCTGTTTATCGCTATTTACTCGCAACAAAAAAGATTTCTAGCGTCGTTACGTGACCATGGACGAAACATGGATACATCACTACACTCCAGAGTCGAAGCGGCAGTCATCTGAGTGGCGCACAGCTGGCGAAAGCCGTCCGAAAACGCAGCAGTCAGCTGGCAAAGTCATGGCGTCAGTTTTTTGGGATACGCATGGCGTGATTTTCATTGACTACCTCGTAAAAGGTAAATCGATCAACAGTGATTATTATATTGACTTGCTGTTGCGTTTGAAGGAGGAAATCGCAAAAAAACGACCGCACATGCAGAGAAAAAAAATCCTTTTTCACCAAGACAATGCACCCTGCCACAAGTCGATGAAAACAATGGCAAAATTGAACGAATTGGGCTTTGATCTGCTTCCCCACTCCCCATACTCGCCAGATTTAGCCCCCAGTGACTACTGGCTCTTTGCTGATCTTAAAAAAATGCTCCAGGGAAAAAGATTTGGCTCAAATGAGGAGATCATCGCTGAAACTGAAGCTTATTTTGAAGCGAAAGGTAATTTTTTTATAAACATGGTATTGAAAAATTGGAAAAGCGTTGGAACGATTGTATCACCCTAAAAGGTGTTATGTTGATGAATAAAAAAAATTTTGCAAAAAAAATGTTGTTTTCAATGTTAGTCTCGGGACTTATTGATCCATGTGTTATATGCAACGAGAAGACACCATTTTTGAAACAAGTAGTGACATGGAATGAAAAATGAATCATTAATTATGATCATATTGAGAGAAAAAGGTCTTGGGGAAAGCGGAATGAACCATCTTTAGCCACCCCAAAAGCCTGTCTTCATCCAAAGAAGGTCATGCTCTGTGTCTAGTGTGATTGGAAAAAGATCCCGTATTGTGAGATTTTACCAAACAAAGAAACGATAAATTCGAAGAAATATCGTTCCCAATTAGACAATTAAATACAAAAATTGAACCAGAAATAAAGAATCGGAAGGACATCGCGTTTCATCTGGACAACGAGCGAACTCATGCGTTTTTGATAACTCGAAGAAAGTTGTTTTGAAAGTTCGGTTGGGTTGTTCTATCATATCCATATATCATTCGATCATAGTCCTCGCGCCCTCAGATTTCCTCCTGTTTCGGTCATTATAAAATTCTCTCGATGGAGAAACTTTTATTCTTTAGTCGAAATGAAAAAATATCACGTAAGAAAGTTTTTTACTGAAAAACATGAGAGATTTTGGAAGGATGGAATTTTCATGTTGCCTGAAAGATGGAGAAAGGTAGTAAAACAAAATAAAACCTACATAATTTAATGAATGTTTATTAAAATTTTAATCTTCAGCGTTTCAATTTTCCTTCAAATTCACTACGAACTTACCGGACAATCCATTGCTTATTTCTTAAAACGTTAATATGGTTAATTTTATTATGTGTTGTTTTGTAGTGTAAGAAATATCCCCTTGTTTATTTTGCCTATCATCGATAAATGAATTTTGGTACACAACTACATTTTATGCATTTTAAAATTATATAGAGAGGCACAACAAAAATCTGTTCGGAGGTGCTCGACCTTCCCCTCCCCCCTCTTTCCATACGTTCATTCCAATAAACAAATTTATACGTAAAGTACTATACAAATTTTATCTTTTTACTAAAAAATGTAAACTGATTTTCGAATATCTTCAACATTCTATTAAAATCACGAATCAGATCATTTCTGAACAGAAAAATACATCATATCTTATCGATTTTTTAAAAAACGGTTGATGATTTTTCAGATTAAAAAAGGTTAATGATCTTTATTCCTATTTAATCGCACGAAAAAAGTGTACAACATTGATAGTTTTTATCTGGATGAGGGCATTTAAGCACATATTTTTTAAATTTTAAAATGCAGTTAAATTAAGTAGTAAAATATTGAATAATTTTTTCAAAAAAAAAATAAATAAATAATCTATTTTGCTTATTCTTGCAAACCTCCTTTAAAAAAACGCTTATTATCTAACTCAATCACTGAAGAAATGCCAATAAATCCATCACATTGCGGGCAGTTGAATGAATTTATGATGTTGGGCTATTCGCAATTTTCTCTTCACTAACCTCAGGGACATTAAAATAATTAAACTTGCACAAAATCACCATTTCTTCCTTGTTAAAATGAAACGTGATTAGGTTAATTAGATGAAGATAGAATTAAAGTGAATTGAATTAGAAATGGGGATATATAAATGAAAGACAATTTAAAAGGAAATTAAGGGATATAGATGATAACATCAGGCTGATATATGATAGTGAGTTGTATTTAAGCATCTCAATTAATCTCTGGGATTGAAGCGAATCTTTGGAAGAATATAAAGATAAGATTCGGCTGTTTGCATGAAGTGATTGAGCCAAAACAAGTGAATTGGTAAGCAAAGAAATTATTAATTGATCAACTTAGAATTGATGAATTAAGTAGGATTCGAGAGAGAGCAATTTTATCTATCCTTCAGTGATAAAAATGTATTTTATCTTGTTCTTGTGTATCTTCATTTGGGATTTTTTTTTTTGACGATTTAATTAGAAGGGAAAATAGCAGTAGAATTAAATAATGAAAGAAGGATGTCACAAAATACTAGTCGTCAAAACAGCTTAAAAAATTTTAGGCCATTATTGAAATCTATAACTTTGATTTACGAATGTGGCTCAACGATCCTTGCGTTTGAAGGCAGATGGCGTTTCTAAGACAAGATGGTGTTACCGTTGTGTGCTGCCATTTCTTAAACGGCACTAAAAATAATTGGGTGCTAGTTTTGATTTCAACCGCATGGAACAGTTGTTGTTCTCTTGCATCAAGTTGTCACCATCGATGAGACTTTGATTATGATAATACAGTGAAAAACAAGCAACAATGTCATCTGCTTCAAAGAAGGCGAAGGCGGTCGCATCGGCTGAAAAAATTATAATGACGATTTCTTAGAAGGCGAAGAGTGTTACGCTTAAGGATTTCTTTGGGCAAGGATCACTGGACTATAACTACAGTGAGTTATCCCATACCAAACACAGGTACTTTTGAACCCTCATTGTGCGAGATCTTGTGTGAATGTTTATTTTTTGTAATAATAGGTTTTGTTTCTTATTTTTAAGCATTTTTTCTTTTAATTTCTTGTGTATTTGTACTTATGTATATGATATACTTAGATCTTTATTTTGATAGTGTACTATTTGTGTGTGTATGTAAATGGTTCCAAATAAAATTATAAAACAGTTTTATACAATTAAAGTTTAAAACTGGCCATCTCAAGCTATGAATAGTTAAACAATGTCATCAAAGCCAGTCATTTTGATTTCGAGAATGTAATGTTAATCCTATGAAATTTCTACTACTGTCTTCAAATCTTTACTATTTTATCTAATTGAATGCAAAATGTACACGCGAGAGAGCAAAAATAATAAAGCTTTCTAGATATTACACTCACTCCCCGACTATTGAAAATATTTAAGAGTTTTTTTTAAAGTCCGGAAAACCCATAAATGAATCATTAAAACTGGGATAAAAGTATTTTTTAAAAACCGAAGAAAAAACATAATTCTACAGAAATCTTCATAATTTTTTACTCTTTCGTATGCACTATTTCCTATGCACTATTCAAATAAACAAAATAGTAAAGATTTGAGGACGGTAGTAGAAATTCCGTAGGTTTAATAATATGTTCACGAAATAAAAATTGCTAGTAGACAAGAGCCTTAAGGTGAGATCTTTAGTGAGAAAAACATGAGTCACTGAACCAATTAATTAAATTTTTAAAGAATAATGGATGTACTTAAACATTTATCGTGTTTTTATTGTATTTGATATTAAATATAAATTTATTGTAACTTTTTAAAAATCAAACTGTAACTTAAATGACAGATATTTTTTAATAAATTACTAAAAAATCAATATATATATATATATATACTGTAAATTTATGAAAGAACAATTTAAAAAGACAAAAATCCAGAAAGAAATGTAAAAATGAAAGAAAAAATAAATGAAAGTATGGGACCCAGCAAGTCAAAGAGCAATTTTGGGCTGAGGACCGAATAAGAGAGGTTAAACTAGTTTAATGGTACCAACCTTCCCCCTGTGCGACTTGGTAGGCTAAATTGGGAAAGCCAAATTACAAAAGAGTTCAATGATTAAAAAATGCAAAAAAGTTCAGCGACAAAATCTACAAAAATAAAATTTATAATTCTAAAAATTATCATCAAATCAAAATATAAAAATTACTTACAAAAATTCAAAGAAATGAAGATTCAAATATGTGAGTAGTAAGACGGAATTTTCTTTAAGCTTCAAGATGGATATCATATACTCAAAATGAAAAAAAATATAACACATCATCACCATATAAATTGAAAAAAGATTTAAATCATTGTTTGATTGGCAATAAAGTGTAAAAGGATGCAAACTATTGGTTGGCAATAAGTTGTATGGTAAAGGAGTATAATGGTCCAGAGATTGAGTAAAAATGTAAGCTGTGTAAATGTAAATAAATAAATTCTTCACAGCTAGACCACTAACAAGCCGACTTTGTAGACCTATTGTTGTGAGGTGGATTTGAAAAAGGATCACGATTCGCAAAGATGTTTAATGTATTTGTGATGTATATAAGTATTTAAGAAATTTATTGGATAATCATGATCTAAACAGTTGTTGAAGAATTTTTTAATGTTATTAAACTTGTCTATTTTATGAGAGAGAGCATATATATATATATATATATATATATATATATATATATATATATATATATATATATATATAAGAATATATATATACATATATAGAAAGAGAGCAGAGGAAAGGGATATATATATATATATATATATATATATATATATATATATATATAGATATATATAAAATTTATTAATCTGTAATGAAGCATTACAGATTAATAAATTATACGTGACGTGTTTATTATGATAACAAAAGAATGAAGAATTATTTTTTTCAATGCAATAGACATTTGTTACGGAATTGGAACGAAATTTCGTGGTACATAAATGACACTTGAGTCAATATTTTTTATTATTTAATAAAGTTTATTTTATCTACATAATGGGATCAAATATACAATATCAAAATATATCTCAATCAAAGCAGTCCTTTAAGAACAATAAACGTGTAATATTTGAAAGTCTAAAATTCTTTCAAAAACATTTCCGTCCACAAATATTTGTATAACAAATATGTAAGTTTTGCTTCATAAATAAAAGATGCAAGAGAAATGTAAATTATATATTTTTTAAATTCAAGTCATTCTAATAATTTTTTTTAAGTTTAATTATTACTTCTATTGTATATTTTAAAATGAATAAGAATAAACATGTACTTTGGTGCATATATAGGCGAATTTCTCGAGCATTATTTTCATGAATAGAATTTCCAATATGCTGACTAATAAAAGCGAAAAAGCACTTTTTTCTACTTGTGCTTTAATATAAATAGATGGAATTTTTACGCATAATTCTTAGAGCTGTTTAAAATCGTCAAATGCATTCGAATATTTGTTATATAATATAAAATTTAATACTTTATATTTAATAGTTTTTATCTCAAAAAGAAAAAAAAAAATATTTTTTTTTTTTTTTCATAATACAAAAGGAATTCCAATTCAATTTTGTAACTAAATTATGTGTATTGAATATGTCATTCAAAATATTTCAAAAAGGTCATTCAACATAATTTTAATGTTGAATATGTACATTGTATGGTTCTTTATGAGTGTGCGTGTGTGTGATCTTATTAAATTTTAATACATAAATTCAAAAGTACTTAAAATTGATAACGTTATAAGTATCACCAAGATTGTGTTTATCTTAAATTCAATGTAGCATACAGTAACAACGAATTTTGAAATTATCCCATAAATAACATTCTCATAAATAATATCATTAGAAAAATAAGCTATAGCAAAGTAAATTAATATTTGGAATTTACGGTTAGTCTTTACATGATTCAATTAATCTATTAGTTACGAAATTCTGATAAGATAGTTTTCTCGATGTCTTATGAATTTAAAAAAAACGAGAATTTCTTTTTAATATATACTTATAATAAAATTGATATTTTTTCTAATATTTTTTTTTCTTTTTGTTATAGGAATATATATATATATATACAGTGGCGGGCACAAAATCGGTAGGGGAGCACGTTCCCTCTCTGGACCCTCCATTGTATACGTATGTATGTGTGTGAATTAATGTCTAAAAAACATAAGTGTAGTAAAAAGCATAAGTTACAAAAAAAATCAAAGAATATTCATCGGCTGATAACAACCTGCTATAACTTTCCCCGGCAATAAGTAGGTTTTTAAAAACATCAAAGCATTAATTGTGCTCATGCATATTGAAAAAATAATACTTAAAAGTATTTTTTCAGTATATACAAATAATAATTCTTCCCGACATATGAACAAAAACAAACTTCTTCTTCATAGACCTCTAAAATAAATAAAGTTCATAATGATGTACACGCACTCTTATCACAAACTATAGTACAAACTATTATATCCCAGAGGTGTGAATCGTATTGAAATGCGAATGTTGTTGCTACATGATGAGCTGTTATGGCATTTCCTTTTCACAGAAGTATTTTAACAAATTCTGGGGGAAGAAAAAAGAAGACATAAGATATGATGTATAAGTTAAATACTTAGTTTAATATATGTGTAAGACAATATTATACCACAAATAGAATAAAAGCTTTAACATTGTGCTGAAAATTTTACATCTTGCATGCATGCTCGCACATTATATATTACATATAGGCAGTATTTCGATTTTTGATTAGATATATTTGAATTATTATCTTATTAGAGCAACACAATGAGCAAGTAGAAATTTTTGTCATAATTTAGAATCTAAATCATTCGAGAACGACAACTAAACTGGTATTTTCAGTTCTCCACTACGTTAAATAATGAGATAGATGACCATCTGCGTTCTTGCAAACAAGGAAGATTTATAATTCTTTTCTCTAAATACTGCGAATTCTTCAGTCATAATATTTATCGAGGAATTGCTTACTATTGTCATGTACGTAATTTATTCGAATGTAAGGAATAAAAGGAACTTTAGTTGCTGATCGAATTGTATGTTTCCTAACTAAAAATAAACATGGGTTTGATAATTTTGACAGTGACATCACTTTTTAAGAACAGAAGAAAGAAAAAGGACGCATAAAAAAATGAAAAACGAAAAAAAAAAACTGAATTTTCTACCTTCATAGTTGATTCGACCATCATGGTCTATATCTGTAGCCTTCAGCATTTCGTCTAGCTGAGTTTCAGTGACAGGTTCACCAATGAGATCCATTGCCATTTTCAACTCATCCTAAAAGAGAAATAAAAGAGAATTTGACGAATGGTTTAATAATTTATTTATATTGTTATCAAATATATAATCTGTCCTATATCCCATTAAATAGAATTTAATAAAGAGGATTTATAAGATAATCATTCAACATTTAAAAATAGTCTATAAATGGGGCTAGAAAGCAATAATCTAAAATGCATTTAAATAAAAAATAATATTTAATACGTAAATATTATGAACTAAAAATATCCATATATGTAGTGACCTTTTTATAAATTATAGAATTGTTCCAGAAATCTTATATCAATGCAAAGCCAACTTGGCACGCATTTAATGTATCAGCATTTTACTATTAATACCCCATGGACCAAGTGGAATTCTTCAAACAAAGGAACTTTTACTCTTTTATGTAATGTCTCTTTCAGTAAGGTTAAAAGTCCCAAAACCCTTTTAGGATGAATGTCCCTCTTCGAATCTTTTCTTTTAATCTCATATCATTAAAAAAAAACGAAAAAAATAAAACACGACTGAAATGAAACCGCATTAAAAATTGACAAAATAAGAAATGTAATGTAGTTACATACATGAGATCTTCTAGCACTTTTATAAATACAGGTTAAAATCTTAAATAGTAATACACAAAAACATTTAGGGGGCACAGTACCTTGACAGCACCTTTTTAAAATCTGATATTTATAAGAAAAAGTTTCTATTCACCATGTTTAAACACATATAAACATGTATTTCAGAAAAAGAAGCTTCATTTTTAAGCAAACAAGTATTAAAAATCACATTTTTTTCAAAATATTTCAATATTTTAATATTCCAACTACTTCAAAACACTTGAGTAAATTATCAATATTTTTTTGTCAATTTCGAAGAAACGTTTTTTACAATTATGTACATGGAATTATTTGTTCTATTTTTATTTATAGTTTTACAGTTTTTTCTATCAAAAACTGAAAAAAACATTAAAATCAACAGTTATGCCTAAGTTAGTGGATTTTTTTCGTAAAAATAACTATTAGTCTAAGTCCTTACTCCATATACAGAACTA
This sequence comes from Nephila pilipes, assembly GCA_019974015.1. Lineage (NCBI taxonomy): Eukaryota > Metazoa > Arthropoda > Arachnida > Araneae > Nephilidae > Nephila > Nephila pilipes. The sequence goes on along the minus strand of BMAW01000495.1, from coordinate 72,564 downwards.
TCAAACACGTTATATTGAATACAACCAGAAAAAAATCATAACTTTATATTGATAACAAAAAACAATAGTATTTTATGTACATGGCCATCATGATAAATAAAAAGCAATTTAAAATTTTGCAGATCAGCGAGATAACTCAGGATAATGTTAAAAAAAATTTAAATAACTCTCAAAAGAATGTAGCTAGAGATATTAAATTTTGTACATGTATTAAGGCAAGTCATTCAATTAAATACACTACAAATTCTCAAGAGTGTTAAGATCGAGATTTTATGTTTACCAGTTAATAACTTCAACATTTTCCGTATAAAGCCAGGCTTTTGCACTTCCTGAGGGTATTGTTTTGAAACTCCCTTTGGGAGAAGATTAGAAGATCACCAAAGAGTAATAGTATCATCTGAGTATCCGTATACAGTTCTAAGCATTTGGGTGACTTTTAAGGAAAGCTTGTAAAGAATGATGAAAAGCTCGTAAAGAAAGCCAAAATCACGAGTAAACTATTAAAATGCTTGAGGTAATTAACTTCTTCATATATATATATATATATGTGTGTGTGTGTGTGTGTGTGTGTGTGTGTGTGTGTGTGTGTGTGTGTGTGTGTGTGTGTGTGTGTGTGTAATGATTTCATGTAAATTTAATTTACTTTCCTAATTTACCCTATACTTTCACTATCACAGTAAGGAATTTCCTGCTACAATTCCATTTCACATTTTAATTTATTTAACTGTACGTTTTCTAAATCTGCTGTCAGCGGTTCTCACACTTCAAAGCAGTAGGAATAATCACTATGAGAATTTTCGTCACCAGCTAAAACACCTAAAGATCCCCAAATCTAATACCACACGTTCTGAATAATCCTTGCATTTAAATTCCTAAGCAGGGAAAAATTTTTCCTCTTCTGATTTGGCCATGAATGCAAAAAGACGCATGTTGTGTCTACCTGCAAATTTTATGATGTAGCTATCCTCCCTCTTTCATTGCAAATACAAGTATAATAAACAAACTTTACTAAGAGGATTCGTGTGTCCTTCGGATAACTATTACAAAAATGGTATCAATAAGTCATATATATATATATATATATATATATATATATATATATATATATATATATATATATATTTAAGAGAGTACATAATTAGGCAAGAAGTTTTTGCCTAAAAGAATATATTTTCCTGGTCTAAACTTTATTGTATCAATTCTACCTGCAGATAATACTGGTTAAGTATACTTTTTAGAAAGTTGTTAAGTTGTCTCTAATTTCCGTAACCTCCCGATTTAAATTTAAATTTCCGTACATTTAACAGATTCTTACTTCATCAGAGCCGATCTCTGTTACTCGAAGAATTATTGCAATTGTATAAGAAACTTAAGTACTGATTAAGGTGACATTATTGTGGCTAACTGGCATTTGGAGACGAGCAGAAACCAAATAGTTCTAAACTATATTTAAATTTTTGCCAGCTGAAATTTCGTTTTTTCAGCATAACCGTATTTTTAATTCGATTTGCATCTTTGCGTATGGTATTCAAAAACTAAAAATTATTTTCAGTGAAGTATTTAATAATCTACATTATTCAATAATTTTAATTTTTCAAGTTTATGAGAGAATTGCATGAATACATTTACTTTTGTAGTTCATGTTTAGATCTGCATGAAAAATACTTGTCGAAAATATATTTAATGTATTTTTTAAACTAAGGATTGCTACATAAGACAGACAGTCTTATTTTCAGAAAATCATTGCACTGTATGCTATTTAAATTACTTCATTTGCAGATCTATAATCATCATCTAAAAATGTTAACACTTTTTTATAATGCGGAGTGCAAATAAAAAAAAAATTCTGAAGTAGTAAGAAAAAAACAAACTTTTGTTATATAGCCATTTCCATCTTTATCAAACACTCGAAAAGCTGCTAGTAAATCCTCCATTAAATCATCTTCTTGTCCTCCTATTTCTTCCTGAGAAGCCATCCAGCTAAGAAATTCTTCCTCACTTACAAGACCATCATCTATAAAAAAAAAAAAAAATATATTCTCATATATAGCAAGCGTAAAATATATTCATTCGAACTTCTGAGCAAATATCGATATAAAAAATGGTGTAAAACTTTAAAATATAATTTTAATGTATAATATTATGTATACTTAAATATCTTTTAAGTTAGTTCTTTAAAAAAATTGCTACGATTTAAGCATAATGTTTGACCAAATTTTTTTAAAAAATAACCTTTTATGATATATAGAGATGTGATAACTTTTTATCATTGTTACATTATACATATTATATTGCTTAAATGCATGATTTTTAAAGTGCTGATTTAGAAATATAAATTGTATTTCTTGGGGAAGGGGGGGAGAATGGTGATATTTAATAGAGGAAAAACCCAAAGCACAAGTATTAAAAATTCTGCATGTATTCTAAAATTTTGCACTTAGATATCATTAAAAATAATTTAAATTTTCTCAAGCTGTTTGAATAGCAATATTAATGTCACTGCAAAATTTTACAGAAAAACGTTAACTTGAAAAAAATCACCAAGAGCAGGTAGTTTAAATTTATGAGTATTAAATACAAACTTCAGATATGGTATTTTAAAACAAATCTTTAACTACATTTATAAATCCATATCTTTCTTCAAAGTAAAATATGTAATTCAAGAAACAAACATAACCCATAACCATTTACCATTGAAACAAACATAACCCATAACCATATACCATTGAAACAAATATAACCATTAAGTAGTTTAACTTAGCTTTATATCTTAAAGTTTTTCCTCGCTATAAATGCCTTCAAGAGCAATATTTTAATCATTATTTTCACATTATTATAATTTTCTGTATTGTTTCAAGGAAATTCTCCGAACTCTGACTAGATGTTGTTATCTGCGGTATAGACATATAGTTGTTATACATCATTCTGACTGTTTCCGTACTTTGTTTTATGAGTCTATTTCGTTTGTTTTTAAATTTTTTTTTATGTCTTTTCTCCTATTTTATGCTTCTTTTATTAAAGTCTGATTTTTAATTTAAACTTTGTCCGAAATATAATGGAAAAAGCGTTATATTATTATAAAAAACGAAACACTACAAGTTAAGATTATTAAAATTAGGCTGTTTATTGACATTTCCAATAGGAACATTCCCTTCATAGTTATGGATATTTTTCTTGAATTTATGGTTTGATTATAATTACAATGTACATCTGTCGTACATTGCGCACAAATGCAAAACTCTCTTTTCTATGTTAAGTCTGGGTTTTTCCTCTTATTTTACAAAATTAAAAATGTATTTCATTTTATATTTATTACATTTTTGTAATATGACATTTATAATTAGACCCTATCATAAGCAAGGAATTACTTTTAATCGGAATATCTTAGAATTAAATTATTGAGATAATTGTTCTTGTTATTTAGAATCAATTTTTTAAAATCTTTCACGCTGTATTTAACAAAATGGAACATTTAAAAATATATCACTTCTACTTTTAATTATTGTTAAGTCAGTCAAATTTTCATCAAATTTGAAATATGTTATATTATATTTTGTGTGTTGTTTCGTTTCCTATCAGAATATGGAGAATAAAAATTAGAACGAAATATGATGACTCAGGCTCGAATGAAATATTTCTTAGAGCTCTTTTTCTTTACTTATCAAATGAAGTAGCATTGTTATATCTGTTTTTGTGCCTTCATGATAATATAATCGATTACTGAGAATAATGTTAAGTAATGTAAACAAACATTTATGTTAATAAAATATCGAAAGGCAATATTCTGGAATGTAATTTTTTCTATTTTACATCCCATTGTTAACTAATAACATTTATATTATACAAAAATATACTAAAAAATTAGTCTTTATTCAAAATTTATTGACCAATTTACCTCTTTCACTGGCTTGTTTGATTAAAGCCTCTACGACGCAATCTTCAATTCGAATTCCCAAACTCGTTAACATATGCTTCATTTCGCTTAAGTTGACCCGACCATCTTGATTCTTATCCAACATGGAAAACGCGGTCTTTAATTCTGGAAAGAAATAAAATATATCATTTTAAAAACTTTATGAATATAAAAGTTGAAAAAATTTAATTTAGATGGTGGGGAAAGAAATGACATTAGCGATATAAAGTGAATGAATTTGTCTGAACACAATAGAAATATACAGGGAAGTTAAATAAATGGGAAAAAATAAGTGAGATGTTCTTATCTTCTATTGTTGAGAATAGTTTTAATATTTACGTATTTTCCGTGAAAAATTCGTTCAGATTGAAGCGAATTCGAAGAAAGTTCTTTATTATAACATATTTTTCCCTCTTTAAAACCTTTATAACATTGTTTAATGTGCCTAAATAGTATAGCATGTATCATTTTTATAATTTTCGGTAAAACAATTGGGTAAAGATCATTTTTCATTGGTACATGCTTATTTTCTATTAAAATTCGAGTTCGGTTATATTAATACACAAACAAACAAGAAATAAAATATGTTAATCACATTTTAAATGCATTCTTAATATATGACTTACAGCCATAAATTACGACCCATAAAAATAATTGAATTTTTGAAATGGAAACATATTGATCGAACAGAAAATTTATGAAATATGGAATTGCTTTTTGCAAAAATAATAATTTACATGGCATTTTTTTTTTAAAAAAAAGTAACATTACTTTTAGCTCGATGAAATAAATAAAATTCAATTGACACAGATGACAATCCCTTCAAAACTTCGGTTTTCCTCTTTAGATACAAAAAGAGAAATAAACATATTAAAGTAGCTTGGGTTAAATCAAACATACTTAGTGCGTGGCTTTATAGAAATTAAATTAGATGCCCCATTAGATTTGTTTGAACTACATATTTTAAAAATATCTTAGTATAAAATATCATATTTTTAAAGTACACCTCTTTCACATCAACAGGAGATAATAATTTTAAAGTTTAGGAGTATGTATTTTTGAATTAATTGCATAAATTAATGATTGACACCGGAAAAACTTTATATAAATAAATAAAATTGAGATAGGTTTTGCTAATTTCATTTGAACATATGCTAACGTTTCCGCTTTTCCAAATCATTTAAAGTTAGAAGGAAAGAGGGTTGGTCCGGATGCTTGAACTCATTTGATACTGTCAGTGGTGACACCTCATCCGTTCGAATGTAACTCATACATATTGAACAAAACTGACCCTAATCCATATGTGACGAATAGGTACGTTCACTGACATTAACACTAATTTTTTTTTTTTTTTTTTGGTCTCGAAAAGCAAGCTTTGAATGACTAGATATTGATTATTTGAACCATGGACGGTCACAACAAATGCATCGATAAATAGGAACATCAGATATTAATACTAAATATTTTAAGTCGTCATATCCCATAAATTTTCGATTGTGGCTTCTTATTAGCATCATCCGTAAGTTTGGGAAGATATTTTCTACTTATCCGTTTCAAAATCTGTTAGAATTCATGTTATGAGTGTCAGCCCTGGAATTTCATTTAGTTTCAAGTACTTTTTCGTTTTCATTAAAATGGTTGTGTAGCAAAACTTTTTTTTATGATTGCTGGTGATTTACTTACAGAATTAGGTAGAGAGTAGTACAAATAATTTATGCTGCAAATCATTCTGATTCAGTCATTAGTTTCAAAGAAATTTGAGAAAAATATTTAGGATATCATGTTATCGATTTTTTTTACTAAAATGTTTTATAATATTTCCCCCTTTTTAACGTGTGATGAATGGATTGATAAAATTAATTAAACAGTCTACATATTCGTAGGATTCCCTCTATTTTTAATTATAACTTAAAAATTGAATTTTTCCTGAACTATTTAAGAGATTACAGGAAATTTAGGATTTAAGAGTCTTTCACGATATGGGCAATAAAAATGTATGAACATTTTGGTAAGCTACAATTCGTCTTTTTTTCGTAATTATATTTAATAATTAATATTTTTATAAAATAGTTTTTATATGTTTTTATAATAGGAAAAAGTTATTTGTTGTTTGGTAAAAAAAAAAACTTTTATTTAACATGTAAGGAATCCATTCATTAAACTCCTGTAACTTTTAAAGTGAAACTTTTTAAAGCACCAGTGTTTGATTACAGGTTATTCAAATTTATTTTTATCAAAGTAAGTTATTTTCGGTTTACCGAAGAAACATAATTAATTTAATAATTTCAAATATAGACATAAAAATTTACTTTCCTTCCAAGTAAAAGAATAGACACAAAATCACCAATTCGTACCTTGCAAATAAATAAATGATACTTTTCCATTAGCTAGGTGTACCAGAATCTTTCTCTCTCTCTCTCTGATAAACTTTTATTTTCATTACATGTAATAAGGTATTACAGAAATGAAATTTTTTTAATTGGATTCAATATTCTTGCTATTCTCAATATTCTATTATATTTTAATTAGATTCAAATATTCTTTTCGCGTTGGCATTTAGTTGGCGATAACTGCGCCAACTTTAAAGCTTGTCTGGTATCCAGCTAACAAAAAAGTACCAAATAAATAAATATAAGAGAATAAAAATAAGAAAAGTCATAATTAAAATTAATGGATAATATCAGTTGGATAGTTTCAGGATATCCTAGTTATAAGACAAGAGTCAATCAACAGCTCTGTGCTAATTAAAACTCCTGGAATGTTCACACTGTTTTAATTACATAAATAAAATTCTGTACAGAATGAAAGAAAAGAGAAAAATTCAGAAAATATTTGTTTAATATCATTATATTTTAGGATAATGAGCCTTCTACAAGTGAAAATAACTTGCAGACAAAAATAAGGAATATAGCAGGAAAAAGGTTACGACTAAAGGGTACATTGAAGGTACAATTTAATACTATACAGTTCAATGCTTTTTGTAGCAAAAAAAGCAACAATTTGCTATTCAATGACAAGAAAGTTTATTTTTATTTAAAAAAAAAATCTTTTTATATATAAATATAATTTTTAAGACAATTATTTACTTGTAATTTCGAAAAAAAACCATATTGGTAATTTATCTATAGGTAAGCGTAAAATTTAAATGTAGTGAATAGGTCTCAGGAGAAGATAGAGGAATTAGAGACATACATAGGAATATTATACTGGTTAAAACATCTGTCAGGCGGTATAATAAGCGTGTATATCTTACTCGGATCCCTTCTTGAAGTCGGCTGTTAAGAGTTGCCCGTATAAGTAGAAATCTTCCTTATGAAATATTTTTGAGGAAATGATTAGTTAACCTCTCCACATTACAGATTTATTTTGATATTGCTTATCCAAATTCTGAACAAAGAGGATAAATATTTTTGGCTAATTATTATAGCGTCACTACGGTTTTTAATCACAAACATTACAATTCGTTACAAATTTAATAGAAATAACTTCTTTCTGTATCTAAATTCAAAAGCGATCAAAAACTTTCGTTACAGTGATGTAAAAATAAAATTTAATTAAGAAAATTTCAAATTGGCTGAATATTTACATGTATAACTACATCTAACTTTTCCAAGTCTTGGCGCTCATAACTTGGTTAACGATTATAGATGCCAAGGTCATGAATGGTATAGGTGTCAAGGTTTATTAAATAAATTAAAGGCTGAAAGGCAGTTTGTTTTCTTATGCCAAAAGAGAAGTAGAAGTAAACTTATCTTCTTAGAAAATTTCTAAAAATAAAGATGGTTTGGTTTTGATTCCAGAAAGTAATGCTCTATATGTATCAAAAGCCTCGATTGTAGCTTTTTCTTATCGCTTTTATTCAAATCTAAATATGTTTCAGGCATACATGAGCAATCTGTATGCTTTAATGAACTTATTTTGAGACAGTCGTAGAAATAGAGTAAAAATAAAGATATTCTTTCTTTTTAAAAAATGCTGAAGTGACACGGCTTACGACGGATCTATTCTATATTTAGCTTACTTCTCAAACCACACGTGCCTTTCATAAACGAACTCGCTGAAATGTTGAAGAGTCTTTATCATGGAACAATTGAGTTTCATTGCTTGGTTATTTTTATCTGCAGTGGCAAAAATAAATAAGAGTTTCCCTGCAAATAATTTTGCAGTTGTATTTAAATATGAAAAGAAAAAATGCTATTTTAAATGAAACTATAATAATGAAAATACTATACAAAGGTTTTCAGTCACATTAAAATAATTTACTGTTTTACGTAAATAGTAAAGGATATTTAATAAACTATTGGTTTTTATACAAAAACGCAGCAATAATCACTTCTACTAATTAAAAGCAATATTAAAATAATTTTCTGTAAAACTTTTTACTATAAAATAGTTATTTGAAACATAATAAATAATTAATTTTTTAGAATACTATATTGAGCAATATTTATATATATTTAAGCACACAAATTTAGCTGCACACAATATATAACACAAATATAGCACAAATATACACCACTATTGACGATATTAAATATGCATTTCTTCTTCTACTGACATTTTAGGAGTTTTTTTTTTTTAAAAAAATCTTTCAAAAATTCCAGCTTGTATTATTTTATTAGAGATAGCCAAGAAATGTTTTATGCATCATAAGGAGATTTACAAATAAATTTTAAATATTTTGCTGTTTAGTTTTTCAGGTTTATTTAGCATTCGATAACATATATTTTAACTTTTTTAGGTTAAATCCTATTCATTTCTAATCAATATATAGTCGTATAGAAAGAAATTTTGAAAATATTCAGCTTTTTTTAATTTTCAGAATTCATTAAAAATTTCTGAAAAAGCATGAATATTTTAATTATCCTAAATTTGAGTTCACACAGACACAAATTTTTCATCGTAAATCTAACTAGAAATACTCTTTTCTTCACATGATTTTCTGGTATAAATGGGATGGTGATCTGACGAATTTCCGCCCAAACCTTGGAACAAAAGCTTGGCGGTAATCATTTCTTTCTTGGTATTTCTCTTTTTTTCCCCTTGGTACATAGTATTTCTCTTTTCGCCAACTCTATTTTGTTCCACCCACACACACCACGCTTTTACCGCAAAATCTATTTTAATTTAATGATATTAAAGATGTTAAAATATTAAATCTAATTAAATTATTTATATACTTTATTTATCCATTTATTGATAAGAAATTTAAAACAATAGAGGCCATTATCCATTTTTTAAAAAGTAACATAAGATCAGTAAACATCAAAGTATTTATCCTCTGCAAAAAAAAAGGTATCTCTATTTTTTTTTTTTTTTTTTTTTTTGCTCAACACTGCTTTATCCAAAAGTTCACTGAAGGTGATAGTGCATCGGGAATTTGACTGGAGTAAGTCCCACAGCTCATTTCTATGGAAGATATAATTCACGCGAATTAACAGAATATGTTTCTGGTCGTTAATTCTACTACCGGTAGAATAAACTGCGTTATCCTGTAAATTGAATTTCCTTAAAAAGACCAGGGAGTATTATCATTTTGCTGAAACTTTAGATTCCCAGAATCTCCTCTCTTTTATTTATTGTCCAGTTAGAAATTATATCTGTGGTCGGTGCGTTTCCTAAAACTTCTAAGTTTTTGCTGTTGTAAAAGTTAGTTAATTCATCAGTTTTTTTTCTAGTCTGTTTTGATAATCGTACAGCCGTTGGGTGTTTTCGACACAGTAGAGGGGGTGCCGGTAGCTGTATCGAACCCTGGACCAATGGTTCCGAAAAAAAGTTAACTGGTCGTTTTTCGTTGCGCCTTTACCATTTGGTCCAAAAAAAGACGTCACAATAGGGTGAGTCATTAGGGTGTTTTAACTTCTGGCATTGTTGTTGAAGAGAGCCACTACTTACTCCCCCCCCCTCAGTGATGATTCGAAGACAAGCATTCTAACTGATATTTGGCGGAGATCACTTTTCCAGTTCTTACTGCAATTGATTGCAACTCCTCCCTGTTAAATTGAGTTTTTCTTGGAACAGTTTCCATTTGACGTCATCGGCTATCTCTAGTCGAGTTGTGGGTCTCACAACACGTGCTTCGTAGCTGGAATATCACTATTTGTTATATTTGTGCGGTTGTCTTAGTTAGACACATATAGGCAAGTGTTTTGCGTCGGGGGCACATGCAATCATTAGTTCTAGTCTGTGCAGCCATCTGGTGCAAAAGTCCTGGGTCATTACTTCGGCCACTAGATTTTTTTTCTACTTTGTGGACGGGGAAGAGTGTGATCTTGGTTACCGGCGGCTGTTTCGAACCATGGACCAATGGTCCGAAAAAAGTTGACCGGTTATTTCTTGTTGCACCTTTACCAACTAGGCCAAAAGAGATGTGCCAATTGGGCAAATTATTAAGGCGATTTAACTTCTGGAGTTGCTGTTAAGAGAGCCGCTATAACAGTATGCTTTAAAGTCTTCTGAACTAACTAATATCCAGTTGGTATATACATTGGATTTTGTTGCTACTGCCGTGATTTGTATACTTGCTCCTTCCAAAATAATTCTGAGTTACTCCGAATCCAAAGAAACACTAGCTGCGTATTATAATGTGAATGTATGAAAATCTTATTGATCAGTCTATGAATCACTTTAGAGGTCTTGATAGAGAAGTTTTGTAGTGGTGATAAAATTGAATAACTATCGTTTAAAATGAGTAGATTATTAGTTATTTCTGTTATTTCAGAAATAACTAATGATCTGCTACTTTAAATTATTACTATTTCTGTTAGTTCTCCCAAAGTTTAACAAATAACTAGCGCTTCAGGCGTGAAGTTGGAGTTGATCGGATTTATTTTATAAACGACGGAAGTATTTGGAGTAACGCTTGCTATTGAAAAAAATATAAAAATTTTTAGATGAATCTGTAGCTATTATGAAAAATTCACGGAATTTGTGTTATCGTAATTCATTAAAAAAGCTATTTATTATAGAAATTGGCATATTTTTGTCTTGAAAACTGAATTCATTTGTATAAATCTCACGTGGTAGATCGATAAAATAGGTTAATCTTAGGATAGATAGGATCTGTTCTCCAACTATATTCAAATTTTTAAGGAAGTTTTTTCCAGTATTGGGATCTTTATTGTACCCGGGCTGTTGAGATGCATAGAAGAATATTTACAGTTTGGTATTTGGGAAGTAAAAACTTCAGAACCGTTTTATTTTCTCTGAGAGTATTTTTTTGTCGAACTGACATTAAAAGAAGAATTTTTGGCGTCAATTTAAGAAGATTGAATGCTATTCTGAAAGCTTTAATTTAAATTATATTGAAAGGTTTTAGTTGATGATTCTACACTTTGTAAGTGGCTTGACAAGTATAAAAAAAAAGATACTGCAAATGCTATTGATTAATTGAATAAGATTTTCAGCTCTCAGATCATAATACTTGTATCCCATAATTTTAAGACCATTAATATTTTTCAGAGCCTTATTTTTTTAAATAGATTCAAGATTGTGACGTTTTGATTCCGTTTGGAGAAATACATTTCTGATATGTTGATGAATGATTGCCATGGAAGAGGAACATTGAGAAATGTTCGAATTCTTAGTTTGAAAGTACCGCTATTGTATTTTTGTTAGGTAGTAAGTTTAATTTCTAGTATTTGCTCCACTGATTAACTCTTTCCAACGTATTTTGTAAATTACGACAAATGATATTTAGTGATTGATCGGAACAATAAATAAAAATATCGTCATCGAGCATTTCATTCCAGATAATAATGTTTAAAAATATCATAACATAAAATTGTATATAAAATTGGGGGTTGAGGGTGTCCTTCAAGATGATTATTTGAGGAAAGAACACTCCTCCGTTGAATTTGAAAAGATCTATTATATAGAAATTAAGGAATCCAAAATGTGATTTTTCCTGTTATACCAATTTATAGACATTTGAATAAGGAGCCATTTATATTAATGGAATCATAAGCACTCTTTACATCTAGTTTAATTCTCACGAAGTATTTTTTCCTCAACATTTATCTACTATTTCTTTATGAATGAGGCTAATTGTTCTGCAGTCTTTAAAAGGAGTACATCCGCAATGCTGAGGGTAAATATTTTGTTCTATTGTCAGAAAGTGAGCTATGCGACCGACTAAAATTCTTTCGAACATTTTAGAGAAAACCTAAGTCAAAGCTATAGGTCCATAAGATAAGATTCTTTGCATGGTTTTGGAATTGGTAAAATAATGGCCCATTTCCATAATAAGTGGGATTTTGAATTGTCAAATAACAGTTAAAATTTTTCAGAACCGTTTCTTCGCTGTGATTTAATAGTCTGAGAAAAATAGCAAGAATTTAGTCTGCGCTTAATGTTGTATTTCTGGTAGTTCTTATTGTCCTATTTAATTCAGAACAATTTATTAAATAACTTGCTATCTTTGGTTAGAGAATCCAAAGGGATTGGCTCGTGGAGAGTATTATTGGATGTATTGGATGCAAAAAAAAAATCTTCAAAAAGATTGGATTAGATTTGTGGATAAGAAACAAATCTATTATATGAACTGGAAGTATATTCATAGCTGAGAGATTCAGGATCCATCTGAGTTGAAATAGTTTTCAGTAAAATGAGGCTTAGATTCGTAACACTATTACAGATTTTATTCCAGCACATTTTGTTGTCTTTTATTATGAATCTGAATCTCTAGAATATTGCTTGCATTGAATCTATAGTTGAGGAGAGATATCATGAATGACCTTCATTCTGAAAAACTTTTTGAGTTTGTAAAAATTATTGCGTGTTCTGTTCCATCAAGGTATCCTTTGAAAATTCTAATTTATCGAGTATTACCTAAAATTATACCAGCAGTAGTAGCTGAGAGATTGACATTGTTTTCTTCTGTGTTGCATAATGTAGATTTTACATGCTTCATCACTGATCGCCAATCCAATCTCTTTACATTTCGCTAATGAGGACAGTGAAGATTAAATTCTGTGATGATAGGGTAGTGATCAACATTGAAGAAGGTGCCTAAGACGTATTTGTGTATGAAAAAAGACCTTCAGAGCAAAGGGTAAAATCAATGAGTGCAGAAGCTCCCACATTACTTCTGTGTGTTGTAGCCGTAGTGTTAAGAAGTATAAAGTTAGAAATAGTCAGCCATTCCACAAAATCATAATTTTATTATGATATGTGACTGGAACCCCGCATTAGATGATGCATATTAAAATTATCCAAAATGATGACTGAGTCGGTCAAAGATTCTAACCAGACTTTATTATTAATATTTTCAGTCCCCGAGAAGCATATAAATTTATGATATGAAAGGAAAAATTATTTATTGTAATATAGACTGCTAAAATTTTAGTCTGGCAATTGGGCTAATAGTATAGGGATACGTCGAGCAGAGTTGTTTATAGGTACTACTGTAATCAATCATCCTTCAGGTCTGTTGAATCGATTTCTGCTCTGAAAATAATGTATCCTAGAATGTTCAATCTATCGTCCGGCTTTAAAAAAGTTTCCAGAAAAATCCAAATATATTTATGTGAAATGAGGAATGTGGAGGAATGGAATTTTGAATGCTTCAACAGTTTCATTGCAGAAAAAAACATAAATATAGTAAAATAATTTTCAAAAATATCTAAACCATCTTTTGAGGATAGGAAGAAATAATTTACTTCTTTGTGGGAAATATTTATCTACAGAAAATTTTAAGGTTAAGTAAGAAATACTTTTTTCATAGCTATCAATGTCTTACGCTATTAGATGTATCATCTGTTTAATGAAATACACAGGGAAAGGGTATTTTACAGTTTTGAATCATTGGGCCATCTTTTTTTTGTCTGCTCGGAGATGTAGACAGTTTTCCTGCATTCACAGTATTGCATAGTTGTGAAAACACGGCTTCCATCATTTTTGAACAGTTTCCAATTGAACAGTTTCCCAAGAGCTACTTGAAAATTTGATACCATGTTTTCCATTTTTTTTCCAAGTCTTGCATATTAAGACTTGATGCTGTCGTCTTCAATATTGTTGAAAAACTTTCAAAATGAGTTTCACGAAATTTTGGTCTTGTCTTACCCAAAGGTAAATGATAGGTGCATTTAAACTTCAAGATCCTTTTTTCTTTAGTGAGATAGGACATAAAGGTGAATTGGGAGGATGATCTCTTGTATAATTGGTGCTGTTTAAAGCATTCGTACTCTGCCCTATGTAAGACACTCCAAAATTAATACAAATTGTAGGGTTTTGGCAAAATCGCGGAATGGAAAAAGCTAAAACATTTATTGCATTGACGAGGTTTGTCTATGAAATTTAGAATATGATGATTGGTAAACCAAAGTGTAATACGTTCTGATGGATTAGAATCAAGAATGGTAATCAAAAGAGAAGAATCCTGGTGACGACTGCCAAATTTTATGAAGCGGTCATTTCAATTATTTCAATCGTTTGTGGTTCTGTAGTTCGGATGCTAAATCCTCCTAACTATATTTGTTGTTATTTTGTAAAGAAGTAATAGAGATGTGAATCCTTCTCGTATAATATTGACTTTTATCGACGCATTCGAAATTTCTTTCCATCCGAGAATGTAAGCAGAACAAACGGAATCTGAGGTGCGAAACCTCATTTTACCACCACAAGTAAATGATGTAACATATTAGTAATATTAGAGCATGTCTGAAGATCTTTTCTTTCATTTTAGCGTGCAAAAGCTTCGGATTCGATTTAGGTATGGAAGATGTTCTTTGTTCTTTAATATTATTGAAATATCGGAAACTTTCTTGTCACCAACTTGTAAAAGCTCCCTGTCCATTTGGTTTTAAAGTATTTGAAATCTCTAGCGTCAGTCACGTTTTCATTAATTATTGAATCTGGACGCCTTTAAAATTTCCGTGTCTGAAAGTTATAGTTACTCGAAATGCAGGAGGAATCTTGTTTTAAAAATAGAGAATTCATTGAAAATTCCAAGAAATCAACGTTTTTAAAAACGTAGAATTTTTTTTCCTTCCTACATCTATCTTAAGCCTGATTCAAACTGTAGATTTCTTTCCGTTTTCAATGAATTCATCATTTTGAAAACAGGGTAAAGGAATAAGGTTTGAGATTGGCGATCATTTTTAAAAATGCCGTTTTGGCGTGATTTCGACAATTCGCCAATTGTATTGCAGACCACTAATGCATCTGTTCCTATTTTCTTTTAAAACCTATTAGTCTAAGCCTTGATTTAATGAGTGGAATTTACACAAAATGTTTCGGTACTTTTCCATTTCGCTGTCTTCCATGTCTTGAAGCAGACTTTATTAGCGACTACACACAGTAAACACATATTCCGTTTGTATCATTTTTGGCAACCTTATCGATTGCGCCAGCGAAACGAAAACCCTAATTTCTGAAGAAAACATTTGAAGCATTTATTTTTAAATTATTCTTCATTACATTCAAGTATTTCATTTTATCCATAGCTCCGTCAATAACACTGATTTTTTCCCACGCCTTTTGTAGACATACAACTCCATACAAGAAATAAACAACCTCTATGCTTGATCGATCATGAGAATGGTGATTGAGGGTTAGAATTCCGCCAAACATACCATCGATCATCATTCCCAAAAACATTGAATTAACTTTTATCACTAAATATTATATTGTTCCAGAAATATTGAGGCGATGAAATATGATTTTTAATAAATGTAATCCTTTTTCCTTTATTTGCTTTTAAATGGAGGATTTTCTGCTAACTACTTTACCATTAAAATTTGCTTTTCGGCTTACTCTTCGAACTGTTTTTGCAGAAACATTTTTTCCTATTGCTGTGAAAGTAGAATATACAATTTTAACAGCGCTCATCTTGTGAGTCTTTCTTACATCTCGAATGCTGTTTCTATAGGTCGTCGAACTGAAGGACTCTTTTTCTCGCTCTTCCAGGTTTATTTGCAGTTTGCTCAATTTATGTATTCTTTTGATTAATTTTTTGTTCTCGTCCGTGACTATTTTGAACTTTCTTTGCAATATCACGCAGAAATTTACTAACCTCAGATATTAGAATTACAATTTTCTGCATTAGTTGCAATTCCGGAGCGCATTTTCCTATCTAGAACTCTTTTTCCTCTGGTAATAAAATATTAGGACCTTAAGGAAATAAAACTATTATATTGGATCATTAATAAAAATAATGGTAGCAAAATCGAAATTTTTGTAGGATGTAAGTTCAACTTTGTGACCCTGAAATTTGGAACTTTGATGGAAAAATTTTGTTACAATACTATCGATTCTTCATTGTTGCTTTTTAGTATAGTACATTTTGAAATGTGTCTTTTATTGTTCTTATAAATATTAATTCTAAGTGGTTATTTAATAATATTGTTTTAGACTTTTCAAAAACAGTGTACAAGTATATTCAATTTTAGGAGCCACTATATATTGATATAGAATCTAATAAATTTCGATAAAGTGTGGTATAGGCTCTAAAGTATAAATTCTATAAGTGTCATGTACAATTTATTATGATGTATATTCAAATGGTATTATTGTTCGATTATTAAGTACTGAATTCGGAACATAGAAATAGGCTTTGTGTAATCGAATGCGTTCTTTTTTAAAGGTCAAATTCCATACTTAAAAACAAGGCTTGTTTGTTTTTGACTTGTAAATACGGAAATGTTGCATGGTTTTAGAGGTGATATAATGATGTTTTTGGAACGGTTGTCTATTTCAAGATCTTCAGCCTACAGTTCTTTTTTTTCCAGAAGCTATCGCCTGGAAAACTTCCGTTTTGTGCCAGAAAATTGCGGATTTAAAGTTATCTGTTACTAAGCATTCAAAAACAGCGAAGAGAAAGTTACTACGCCTGAAATTTTAGTCTAAAATATAGTGTTAGAAGTGTATCAATTTTTTTTAAGAAAATGCAGATTCAGCAACTCTAAAATTATTGTGACACAATAAGTTTTTAATTTTGGCTTCAGTTATTGTTATCAGTATTAGTAAAAAATCCATATTAAAATGTGATGTAATATTATATTGTTTTTTTATTCCCAAAAATGTATAGCATTCTTCAGTTTTCAAAAAAAATCTCCAGGTTTCTTGGCGTTCTATAAAAAAACTGTTTTTCCACTTAACTTTCTCCCAGTAAATGAGTCTCAAAACTTTAAATCCAACTGAACTAGTTTTTAGTTGAATGCCGTAAAATAATTTAGATATATAAGAAAATTGATAAGCGGCACCCAATGATGAATCTTTAAGTGATTAGTGCCAGATGAAGGAATATCGCCAAGTAGATTGTGTTTTAAGATAAGCTTCACGAGTTTGGCGTAATTTGTCGAGTGCTACTATAACTAGGAAGTACTCAAAATTATATAACTGTAAAGAAGATAATTTACCTAAAAGTAATTTTTACATTAACTTCTGAGTATTACAACATTATTTCTCCATTTTTTTTAAAATTAAATAAATTACTGGGTACAACAATCAACCGGCGATCAAGTCACCAAGAATGATACAACCAACGCCAAATGAACAATGTCAATAAAGTCGGCATGGCTAGATTTGCGCTGCGAAATGGAAAAATACCGAAATTAGATTAAGAGTCGCATTTTATGTTTCAACAAATTAGCGAACCAAAACATACAATTAAAATTATTAACTTATGATGAATGAATAATTACAAAAGGCAATTGCATACACAACCTCAATCTCTCAATCACATTATAACAGAAAACTTCTGATCTCAGCTGGAAAAAAAAGTCTGTTTAAAAGCATAGTATTAGAAGCAATAATACTAGCATACAGTATTACAAAAAAGGGCAAAAAAAATATCCAGCGAAACTACACAAAACCTTTCAAATTGATGTAAACCATATGGATACTGTTTTTAATACAAAAGGATATGCTACGAATTTTTAATTTATAATTTTGAAAAAATATTAAATTAATTATACCAGGTGTACTCTCAATTTTATGATATAGAAAACTATAACCTCAACGGAAAAATTATAATAGCAATTAAAATTTCCCTTCCTTTCATTTTTGTTCCTTAGTCTAATACTTTTCTTTGTGTAGATTGTACTGTTCTTATAAATATTGAATCTAAATATGTACTTAATTGTACTCTTTCACTCCTTTTTTAAGAATAAAAGTGGTATGTACTGCATTTTGGAAGCAGCTGTGTGTAAGCAAGGACAATGAGAAATCTGCTTACAGCCTGAAATTTAAATTTTACAATTGTTTTTAATAAATACTTTTACACAATAAAATTTCGAAAAACAAAAATTCTGTATTCTATTTTACAAGGGAAAAAAAGCATGGGGAAAAAGCATTACTTATTTTTTCTTTTTCTTCCTTTGAATGAAATACGCTTTTGATTTACTCATAAATATTGTTACAACAAAGAAACATATGTTTTATTATTACATGACTTAAATAATTTAGCTAAACATTTTAATTTTGTTCATTTACTTATTTTCACATAAAATTCTCTTGATGTCTACTGTATTAGTGAAATTATTAAATTCTCGAATTAAATGCTATTTAGAAATCTTACCAATTATGTATTATTCATAGACAAATTAAAAATTCACACCATCATTACTTTAAAATACAGAGTAAGCTTTACACTTTAAATTTAATTATCCTAAATAATGCATAATTATTTACTAATTTCAAATAATTGCAGATCCTCCTTCCCTCATTTCTGGGGGAAAGTATGCTTCAGATGATATTTTTGAGGAAATTTTAAAATTGTTATTTAAATGTACCATTTTAATTAATTTTAGAACGTATTATTTGCTTTTGAGCATATTTCATATTTATTTCTATTTGGTATCAATAATGAATTTTTTTTCTACTTTATAAACTTCAAACACATTTAGAAACAATGATCACGAGCTTTCAAGTTTGTTTTGAATGTAGAATTCGAAAAATAATCCTTTTTTACGATGTGCTAGGTTCTTTTTTTTCAAGTCACTATTTTGGATTCCATTCAAGATTTTTGCCTGTAAAGTATGAGGTTAAAAATCACTTCCTGACCCGTTGCGGAACTACCTAAATATATCCTTTCGTTACTTCTATTCGTTTAAATTAATGTTGGAAGAAATTGTGTTTGTTTACCTTGTTGTTGACCCAACACCCCATATGTTCAGAAAAAGACTAAGAATCATTTAATTCACGGAAGACTTTTTCTCTGAGCTTGTTGTTATTTAAAAAAGCTGTATTAGAAATTTTGATGAAATGCATTTCAAAATGCTGCAATGATCTTAAAATTAAACTATTTTACAAGAATTTTCTGAGCTGTTGCGCATCCTTCAATTAGAAATGGTGACATAAATCGAGAAATTGAAGTATGTTTTTGAATTCAACCATAAACCTTAAAAGAAGTAAAAGTAAGCTTTACATCCTACTATTATTTTAAATATTAGTGGCAGTCAAAGGAGAAGGATGATCAAAGGTTTCCTCAAAAAAAATTCTCTTTTCACAGATTGATAAAATTTGTCTCTATTAATAATTTAATTTAAAATACACCATAATAAAAATTTAATTTAAAACACACCGTAGTACAAATGTAATTATAATGTTTCAAACAAAAAAAGGTTTAACAATTATAAAATATTTTATTTAATTATTTCATCAATCAAATTTTGTGTTAATTTTTGCTGTTTCAATATCACAGAAACGCCTCAACGTAAATTAGATAATTCAAAATCCAATAACTTACAATATTTTTTTTTCTTTTGAATGAATCGGGGAACCGTAATAAATTGTATGCTGTAACTTCATTGTAAATCATAAAAAGACGAATAAACGCTCTTAACTGAAAATGCATGTGAATCTTTCAATTTTGATTTTGTTTTTTCGTGTAATGGTTACAATTATTTATCGTTAAGAATAACAAACCCTATGAGATTTAAATTTTAATTAAATTTCAGAAATTGCATAAAAGGTATCAATAATTTAATAACAAGACAATGAGAAGCAAAGCGTGTATTAATTTCAAGATCATTAGTGGGATTAGTTCACCCATTGGAATAAATGGATAATCACCTATAAAAGGGCAAAACACTTTTTTAAAAAAATTTACATAAAAGTTACTTACATGGAATTTTGATACAATTCATGGCTAAAAATGGAGTAAGTAACAAGCGTCTTGATTGGTTATTTACATATATTAAAAGTAATGGTAAAGTATGTAAACATTAAAATTGATTGATTGTTCACTAACGTCACATTCAGAAGCATTATGAGGGCTATTGGCAAAGGACCTCATAATTTTGAAACTGGAGGACGACACCTGAACTGGCTCTTCCCTCTTCTAAATTCCATACCACGGATCGGGAGGACTTGGTTCCTCAACATATTTAAAGTTCATCAGCCTAGCTACACTGAGATCTTAACTAAAAGTTTTTTTTTTAACAGGTAGACTTAAGTCTCGACTTTTTTTTAACATCAAGACTAAAATGGAAATTTCTTAACATCAGGACTCGAACCCACGACTAGACAGATGTAATGTTAGCTGCAAGCTCGCGAACGGGACCACTAAGCTTCCTCGGTCTAGAAACTTAAAGAAATGTGACATATGAAACATTTCTCTTTGCGCTTCTGATTCAAAAGACTTTTTTTGTTGTTTCATATTATTGAATTACATAACTCAGACATAATAGCTCATCAGATGATTTTAGAATTCTTTTAACTAAGTGAAAGCTGTGTTTCTAACTAAACAGTTATCTATAGATTTCGACTGATATATAACAGAGATTTTTCATATATTTTTTGCCCATTCCGCAGTATTATTTTGTAAATATATCCCATAAAAATACATACCTACAATCCGTTACATATGTAAAATAGTATATAGAATTTTAGAAACATGAAAAACTAATTTAATACATGTTCCGAGAAACGAGTGAAGTCATTAGACTGTCCAAATACAAATGTTCCAATTTTTTTTTTACCTCTGGGATCACCCAATTATGCTTAAGGTTGTCTTCTCCAAGTGTCTAAGATCCCGATTTAAACTTGGAACACATTTCCAGCCAGAAAATAGCTCCAATTTTCATACAAATTTGTGACGTTGCAACGGATACATTTATTTCTCATTCAGTACTAGTTAAATTTAGAGACATAAACTATGTTATTTTTCACTTGATCACACAAGGTCTAAAATCCATTTAGGATACAGGATAGGAGGCCAAATACGGATCTAAGGAATGGGTAAATTCATACGCGAATGAGTAGTATTATAAAATGTACTATTCTCTAAGTGATAATGTAGTCAAAATGTATTATTAATCAACGTCTTCGTTCAAACTTTTTTTAACCAGAAAAGTTGGATATTCTCTAGCATTACGTAAAGGTAGCCTAAACGGCGCGTTATCTCTGCTAGACCTAGATCATAATAAGAAGAGAGTATGCATTCTGTAAGCTATATTTGCTTCTGATGCATTCTGTAAGCTATATTTGCTTCTGATGCATTCTCTTTTTAAATAAATGCTATAAATAATTTTTAGAATGTTGGTCTCTTTAAAAGGGTTAATTTTTCTGAAATAGTATGTTATATTTTGTCATTTAAATCGTATGTTATATTGTTATATTTACCTTATATTTCAATTTTCGCTTTTTAACAATTTTCTTATAATATTTTTTAATTTTGTGTATTATTTTTGTACATTAATGTGCTTGAATTTGAATTAATTTTTAACATTATTTTTTTTACTGACGATTTTATTGATTCTTTGTAAAAATATTTAAATGCTTAACTTTCTTTGTCTGAGTGTTTGTTAAATTGTTTTTGAATATTGTAAGCAAATAGTTTAATAGTAGCTGATTATACAATTGTTTTTAAATTTTGTCTTACAGTTCTGGAGACAAATGAATATAGGCTTATATAAACTTGTACTATTATTTCTAAACTAACAAAATGATTTGGCTGAGTATGAACTAGGGCTCATCAGTTTTATTCTTTCTAAATATTTACATTTTATAAACAACTGAATCAAGAGATATTGCAATATTTTTATGGCTTAGCTACTTAGAAAAAAAATGGAAAAATAGAGAATTATATCATTATCAAGAATATTAAATGCATATAATAATATATGTTACATAAATGGATAATTACTGATTCAAAATTTTGCTGCACATATATTCGTATAGCTAATCTTGAAAAATCTGTGAAAAGTTCGATATATTTCTATAATTATTTATCTCAAAAAAAGGCTCCCGTCTACCCGCCATTTTGATTTCGTGGACGCAATGTTAATCCTATAGGGAATTTCGACTTTAATTCTCACATCTTTACTATTTAATCTATTTGAATGCAATAAAAAGCATCTGAAAGAGCGAAAACTAATGAATGCTTCAACGGAATTACTTTTTTTTCTTCGATTTGAAAAAACCGGAAAACTCGCTATCAAATCATCAAAATAGGGGTAAAAATATTTTTAAAAATCGGAGGAAAAGGTAATTCCGCAGAAGCATTTATTATTTTTTTGCTCTTTCAGATGCACTTTATTGTATTCAAATAGATCAAATGGTAAAGAAATGAGAATTAAAGTCGAAATTCCATAGGATTAACGCTGCGTACACGAAATCAAAATGGCAAGTAGACGGGAGCCTTAATGTTATTTTACACAAAAATAAGTAACAAAATTGTTATGAAAGTTAATAAAATAAAATACAGAAGTAGATATTATTTCAAATATTTTTCGCCTGATAGTTTTTAATATATGTATTCTTCTTCGTCACAAGTCAAAATTTAGATTAGTTATATGTACACTTTGAACGCCCTAAACTTCAAAAATTAACAATGTATTAAAAATAAATTAAAAAATTTTCATGTATATAGCATCTTTAAGACGGACGTTTGAAACTATGAGATAGCATAAAAAGTTAGGGAAGTACTTATGTAAAATTAATTTTCGATCGAATGTGTACATTATAACGTAGTTATATTCAAACAAGTTTAATCCAACTGATTTTAAAATATTAATTGTATATTGTATGATAAATATTTATAAGACAAAATAAAATGTTTACTTACCGCTGATCTGGGATTCCGATAATCCTTTGTGCGCATTCTAAAAAACAAAACAAAAAAGTTTAAATAGGAAAAATAGCAATGCTAAAAAAAAATCTAAAATTATTTCATTTTACTGAACAATATATTTTTTTACAGAAATTAAGCGCATTTCTATGAATAACGAAAGATTCAATACTTTTACTGCCAAATGTTTCATTCTTATTTTAACAAAACATATAAAATGTATAGAATATGCAGTACCAAAATATGCATTTAGCAAAATGTAGTCTTATTTTATAAAAACTAAAACTAAATTTTGATAATGAATATCAAACTTCCGGCGATAAGAACAAAGCAATTTGGTGTGTATTTAAAGGCTGATAAACACATTTATAAATTGGCTTAGTGAAAAATTTATCAATTTTCTATTGAATTTATTATTCATTCAATTCAGATTTATTATTCATTCAATTCAGATTTATTATTCAAGCATTCAAAACAGTAACTTTAATTAAATGATAATAATTTTAGTTCCAGAGTTAAACACATTTAATGCACTTTTTCAATATATTAATCACAAAACTAAGTACCTATATTTAAAAAAGGAATTACTCAAAATGTCAATGAAAAAATCATTAACATTATAAAATTAGTAAAAGTTTCAAAGTAAATAAAAATCTTCTTGGTGAAGAATTCAGTAATCTCATAATTAATCCGAATATATTTCTCATACGTAATATTCATGAGAATATTTCAGAATTCCAACGAAATTCTTGACTTAAAAATTTATAATTTCCCTGAAGTTTCTTCTATTTATTATTTTTCCAGAAAAAAAATCTGAGCACATATTAACATATTTTTATAAAGAGAAACACCCAGAACTTTTAAGAAACACTTCTCTTCGACCATTGCTCAAGCTTTCATAAAACACATCACTTTAAAAGGACTTAACCCCATAAAAGGAATTTTTAGTCAGTGAGAAGGTCTTCAGGGGGATTTGAAATATACCTTACTAAGCAATATCATCTTGTTATTTATTTGAAATAAAT
This sequence comes from Nephila pilipes, assembly GCA_019974015.1. Lineage (NCBI taxonomy): Eukaryota > Metazoa > Arthropoda > Arachnida > Araneae > Nephilidae > Nephila > Nephila pilipes. Next base: position 48,614 of record BMAW01000495.1, on the reverse strand, counting down.
TTTATTAAGCAAGTCATCTTACGAAGAAATATTGTTACACTGAAAAGTTATCGCATTATAATTTCGTAATAAATACAAAAGAGACAAAATCATAGTTTAAAGTCAGATGAATAAATTTTTTAATCATAAGAACGAATTACGAACCTTTTTAGAAGTCCCTTCATCATCCACTACCTCAGTTTTCACGGTCAGATTACCTAATTTTTCTGTATTACTACTCATTGGTAATTCTTGGAATTAGGTATATTTCCAAGCTCTTAATTGTGTGATATATGTAAAATTAAGTATCGTCTATCACACAGATTAATACTTTTTTAAAAATAATTCTGAACTACAGGAATTACAAAAAAATATTCATGTTTCTTCAATCAAAAAACATCAATAATCTTTTTTCAACAAAAATATACATATAAATTGCTAAACAATATAATTCGATTTCCTCACAACACAAAGAGAACCTATATTTCAGTATCCAGTTGAGATGCACGAAATCGACAAGTTCTGTATCTTTTTTTACGATGATAACAATCGAAATACCCACCAATTTAAAAAATGGATGCCTTTTGTGCACGATCGAACAACAAATATCTATTCTTCTTTTCACATTTCTAAATAAAAATCCATTTATCCATTACTATAACATAGAACAGTAATTATTTCGGGGATTTCAAGAGTTATCAAAACAGGACCGATAAGTAAAATTAATTGAGTTATGAAGTCATGATGCAACAAATGAATATATTCGAGTGTAGGTGCGAAGAACACAACGAAATGCGCTAATTGCTGAGGAAAGACTAAATGGTAAAAGGATTCAGTTGGATGTTTTAGCTGTGGGAGTTGGTTATTCACCAGGTAAAAAAAAAAACTGTCTTGTTCTTGATAGAACAGGAATAGATGGTACTTGGCAAGAGCTTTTTTCTCGAACGTAAGAATAAGCTTTCGGTTGGATGATGGAAGCAGACGAGTGAATAATTTGGAATTCGAAACTCAGCAACCATGATTACATGCATCATCTTATCGTCTGGTTGCGTGTCATTTATTTGAAATTACTTCTATTAAACAATCGCTCATTTCGTTTGGCCTCGTAACAGTTGAATATTAAGTAAAAAAGATTTCTTCCAGAAGTCGAATAACATTTTTTAATGTACAGTGAAATTAGATTTTAAACTAAATAGCTGAAATAAAGTCAACAATTAAAAAAAATACCATAGTTTCTTTCTTAATTAGTGGTTTTTTAAGGTATGGATATTTGTATGATATTTTTCATATTATTAAATAATTATTAATTGTCACATAAAAATCTTGACATAATCTCTTAAATTTTTACACTTTATAACATTTCTAGGGAAAGGATAACGCTTAACATCTTCAATGAATTTATTAAAAATTTAGCTTCTTAACCGATAAGGCTACTGTATAAAAAAAAATTATATTTTCTAAGTATTTCCTAATTAATCATCCTAAAACTTTTAAACCTAAAACAAACAAAAAATTTAAGCAGATATAAGTACTTTTTTTTTATCGTTTCTGTCGAATTATTTTCGAAAAATAATGCTTAAATATGCTATCCAAAATATTTATTTCTTAGTATTGAAATTCGCAATGCAAAACCGTATGAAAAATTTGCTTGGTTCATAGTAATGATCATTACCAAATAATAGTAATAAGTATTTATTGCACATTAAAAACTTCTCAAGAATTTTTGGGAATGTTCTTAGAGAAGTACCACTTAATCATTGCAAAAATACCCTGAATTAGGATACAAATATAAGAATCATGAAGTATGTAACAGAAAAATAGAAAATTAAATTTAAAAATGCAATATCAAGGATTAAAAAAATGTTTTTAGGAAATTGCAATGGCCAAGACGAAAGAATTTAGAAAATTTTACAGAACTTTAATTATATTTATATAAAGAAAAAATTATACGACTATAACTTTAATACACACAATAAACCTTAAAATTTCAATTTTACTTTAGTCATGAAATATTTAAATGTTTAGAATAAATGTTGAAATAAATGTTCAGTCTTTGACTTTGTTTACCAGATATAAATTTAACAGTAAAAATGTAATTTGTAAACCTCAAAAACACGAAGTGGCTGCGGTAGCTTAGTGGTCATGACCATAGTCTCACGGGCTCGGGCCTTGATGCCCCAAAAGACTCGCCGTGTAACAGGGGCTGATGCATGTTTCATCTTTTGGGGACCTAAGTCCTCCCATTGGAGTGGTGTGGAAGTTAAGAGAGGGAGTACCAGCTCAGATATTGTCCTCGTCATTTAACTCGTCATTATTGTCATTATTGTGTTATTATTATGTCCTCGTCATTATTGTCCTCGTCAAAATTGCGAGGTGCGTCGCCAATAGCCCTCGTGTTCTTTCCTGTGCGACGTTAATAAAATGAAACCAAACCAATCAAAAACACAAGAGTGACATACAAAGTACTTTTGTAATTTCTCACATTTCAGGATGATAAGATATCAATCATAAGATGAGAGAACCTTATACAGGAACCCTCTTATGATTAAAATTCAATTCATGATAAATCATACTATAGATATTATAAACCTTAGTGGAAACTTTATAAAGCTGTATGTATTAGTATGAATAAAATTGTTTGAACTGTGTAAGAAGTTTATTTTTTATTCCTTTTTTGTGAGTGTATATTTTTTTCTTTTTAGTGATTTATTTATCTAGTACAACTTTTTTATGAATAACGAACAATTACAATCACAGTGATAGAAATGTATCACATTTCTACTTAGTTACATGTATCCATTTTCTCATCTTATGAATACCCACGAAAACTAATTTGTCATTTTTTCCAAAAAAAAAGAAGGGAAAAAAGCTTTTCCGTGAAATTTTAATGTTTTTTTTTTTCATAAAAATTCTCACTGTTTGAACTCGAACTCACAGGTATGACTACTTTGTATAAAAGAACACTGCGATATTGGTCTATCACGATTTTCTCTACACTATAGTCTGCTACTTCAGAATAGGCGTGTCAAGGCCACTCATTTTCGTTTCTCCTCCGTTGGTTATCATGGTAGTGACATATATACCATCGACACCAGTTATTTTCCAACACTTATTGAGATCTGAATTCCTTTACTTTTGGACGTGTTTTTAAGTTAAATGTAAAGTCTATTTTAAATATCTATAAATTACGTGTTTCTTTTCTTTTTCAAAATGATATTTTTTTTTACAATGAAAGTATATAAATTATTAAGAAATATCCTTACAAAAAATAATATAAAACATATGCGTATACAAATTTGTTTAGTATAAAAAGTTCCAATAAGTTGTTTACTTCCATTATATAAAGGAGTAAGAAAATTAAATGCTTTAATTACATGTTAACAATATTTATAAGATATCATACAGATTTTAAACAAATATTTTATTGATACAGATTTGTTTTTTTTTTTAAAAAAAAAAAAAAGAAAAGAAAAGAAAAGAAAGAAAGAAAGAAAGAAACCGATGATCGTGAAATTCAAAATTTGATTTTCATTTGAAATCTGTTTAGGAAAATAAAACGAGGAGGGGGGGAGTGATCTCCATTCTCAACTGTTGTTGCCATAGTTATAGAAGACAGTGGGGGGAAAAAATCTGTGACTTTGAAGCGCCTATAGTAAAGTAACAGACTGTTACCTTGGAGACTTTTTGGTAATTTGAACTGAATGCAATAACAAGTCCTTGCCAACCAAATAAAACATTATTAGGTAAATCAGATGAAAATAAGAAGTGCTGTGAATTGAAATAGAGATAGGAGTATAAAAGCTAAACAGAAATAAAGGGAAAGAGAAGAAAGATAAAGAATAAAGACATGCTGACAGATGTTTGTTTGTACATTGAAGTAAATCATCTTAATTGATCGTTTTTATTGAAAATAGTTAAAAGTAACCTCTGATTAGAATAATAGAAGTCTAACCTACTTTAATCTAGAAGTGTTTAAATGGGAATGAGAGATTTCGTAAGTTAAAACTTTGTTTTAAAAATTTTCTCTGATAATTTTCTCTGGGATAAGAGGGATTCCAGAGAAAATGATCTTGTATATTCTTTGATAAATAATAAAGTGCTGTCTTTCTATTACATATCTTGAAATAGAGTTTTGAATTAAGATGACTGTATAGAATTATATAAATAATGAAGAAAACACGTCGCAACACTATGTAAGATGAAAATCATTGATTTTTTCTAAATATAAGTTTACAGAAATACTTTTGAGTTACGGGCTGCATAGATAACTAATACAAATTGATTTCAAAAATTCTATAAAAAAAGGTATTGTTTTTTATTAAATAATGTACAGTGTTTTTGTTATAGGTTTTATGAAAAATATTGCTTATTAAACTTCACTATAGGAAATCTACATTTGTAATTATGGATAATTTTCTCTTAGTCACATAATAGAAGATTCCTTTTGACATAAGCAAACTTCATTAATATAAAAGCTGTGTCTTTTCATAAAGATAGAAACAAAATAGAGTGAAAAATACTAATATTGATATAAATTGGTCTGAACGCTCTATAAAGCTTATGTCAGTTAATAATAATGAGTTCTTAAAATTTAGAAAATTTCAATAAAATTTTCTCCTTAATGCCATGTAAAATTTTAGGTTCATGCGTGAAAGGAGACACGCACGAAATACAAACACATTGTACAATCGTAAAAAAAATTTAGTCATTTTTAATAACTTTTGCAATTCTCATCGCATTTGGACAACATTTGAAATGATGTTACTGTCTCAAATGGTGTAAATTGACTAATTAATGAACTTTATTAACATAGTATATTAGCTTTTTAGAATTGTTGTATTTCAGAATCTAATTTCTTAACTTAATATTAGCTTAAATTTCGCTAATTGCTTTTTATGAGTTTCTAAATTATGGGCCTTAAAGAATGAGTCATTAATGTTAAATGAACATGTCACAAATATTTGCCAATAAAACATCTCTACTCACGATTTTCAAAGCTTTTTGTATCAAACAATAGATATTTTTTCCGATCCAAAAAACATAAAAAAAATTACATTTTCATATTACAGTGAAAAATATGAATTATTTAATATAGTTACGAAGAAAAGTGCATATTGTAACTTACCAAGATTTTTACATATTCTGATTATTCGTGTTCTTAAGCGCTTATATCAAAATTTCTTGCTATTCCCTCCGTTTATTCCGAAAATATTCAATTGTGGAATTACGATTGGACATCGCACGGAGTTTCAAGGGACCGTACATACGTGTGGAAATCTTAATTATCGGTTTAGAAACCGGGGAAATATTATGTATCGTTTGTGAGGAACTAATCTAGTATATGACTCGGTGATGGTTTTTCCCGAATGTATCAGTAGTTATTGATAGATTCGAATATAATATGTAACATATGTTATTTATTCTGTTTTCTACCTAATTCTGCTAAAAACTTGGGATTCAGTAAAGAAAAAAAGTTATTTTAATTTAATTAACTATGTTAATTAAATTAATTAATTAATCCATTCGCACTATAATTTAGTTCCTTTAATTAATTAGATATTAACATTGATCCTAATTTTATCGACGTACGATAAAAATTATGAAAGGGATTACTTCATTATGACTGTACATAAGAAAAAAAATTATTTATTAAAACATAAATGTAAGCATATAAGCACAAAAGCACATTAAAATAAGCCGCTCTGTATTCTTTGAATTAAGCAATAAGGGATATTAGTTATAAAAAATTATTTTAATCTGAAAGAGTATGGCAAGTTTAAAAAGCAATCTCTTAAGTTAGACGAAAACAGCCTTAAAATATTTTTTTAAAAAACACGCAAAATAAAAACCTTTCACCCTTAATACCTTTTTTGTGTTCGAAAATTTAATTGTATAATTATAATAGAGTTATTACCAGTGTATTTTTCTTTAAATAACAGAATTTTGTTGGATCCTATTTGTATTTCCAAACTAAAATTATAAATAATTGAAATAAATAATGAAGTTATAATTATAATAAAAATAAATTCGTTATATACTTAATTTTATTAATAAAGCTATATTCTTCAAAGAAAATAATGCGTATTTTTATTTCCTTTTATAATACGTTAAATAAAATATAATAGAATTTTATTAAAACCGTATTTTTCGAAAAAAAATGTATTTACTACTTTTTTTTTAATATAATATACTGCATTACATAAAGTTTTTGTTTATAATAAGTTGGAGTGGTGTGTAAGCTAGGAGAGAGGATGCTAGTTCAGATGTCATCCTCATCACTTGACCGAGACTCAAAATTACTAGATCCGTCGCCAATAACCTTTTTGTTGCTTCTACTGTGATGTTAATAAAACCACTCCAATCCAATAGCTTATAATGTGAAACACTGTGTAAAATTCTGATTAAGGTGTATTCATTTATAAATATTATATAATAATTACAAAATTACAAAAGGTTATGGTAGATACCACTAAAGACCCACCGTGTAGAGGGGCTGGTGTACTAAGCTGGTTTTATTTTGAAAATATCAAATTGAAGAGATTAATTAGATTAGCTTTGAAATATTATTGCTTAGAGCAATTCAATGGCAATAGACTGCTACACAAACTTCTTGAATACACTCATATTCTTCATTATAAACATCTAATCACGAATAAAAGTGAAGTTAACTCAAAACATAGACTATGCCTTAAGTATTTTTTTCAGGATTAGATTCAAAACTGTCTGATTGATTGGGTGATTAATAGATTATTAACACTGCTCTCCTTGAAGCAATATGAGGACTGTTAGTGACAGCTCTCCTAATTCAGAGCCACAGTAAAGTTACGAAGACTCCACGCCCGAATTCGCACTTCATTATCCACATCCAATTACAAAATCTCAAATTTCGATTGATTAAACATGCTTCGGTCTTTCAACATGATGAGTCTTTAGTGGAATAAAGACTCGAGCCCTCTACTCGACAATTCAACTCCAGCCCTGAACTCTCACCATGACCATTCTGCTACTATGGCTGCTCAAAATTGTCTGATCTGCCTTACAGCATTACTAATTACTATATCGGTGGGTCATGTGAAGCTGGAATACCATAATGATGAATAGGGTAAGGAAAACCAAGTTTCACTGTATAATTTCTCAGATCTTCCAATATGCTTCACTTTAGACTAAAATTAAAATTCCTGATTTCTCGTCCTTTTTTTTTCTTCCAAGAAATGTATCAAAATTCGAAAAAAAAAAGAAAAAAATCTAAAAATTACTTATTTTTAATTGATATAAATAATAATTACTCAAACAAAATATGTTCCTATATTTAAAAATGTATACTGCTTTATATATTGAGCTATAAATACAAATAAAATTTATTAGTTATTCATTTTTGAAATATGATTTGAGAAAACAAGAGCAATCTATCCTTTCATCGCTCAGTTTAGATCTTAACTTTGATATGAAAAATACGACATAAAAAAAATATCCCTTTCAGCTTAAGCTGATGATGGAGGAATTGCCTTCAAAGTCTCAGTCAGTTTTATAATGTTTGATGATCTGTTTACTGTTGAGTAAGATAATAGTCATTCTTGCTTCTCTATCACGCTCAAGCTAGAACTCTTACTTGAAGAACTTTGAACTTTGGAGTAGGTAGCTTATTGTCATTTTTCGTACAACTTTGATGATATTTCTTCCATAGTTTCCGTGATCTTTCCTTCATAGCAGAAAAATTTTGCACAGTTATTTGTCTTCCTCTGAAAAAAGCCTTGCCATAATTATTTTTACTTCTTGAATCAAAGAGTTTTTATTTAGTAAATGCGAAAGATGGACAATACCTGCAGAAGCATCATACTTTCTCCCAAAACATTTAGGTATATTAATCCGACTAAATTAACTTTCCATCTCCCACTAATTATTTGAACCAGAGAATATTTCATATTCTTAGCAAATTCTGAGTTTTGTTGGTTCATCTCTCCATTAATGAAAGCCAATGTTCCATCGGAAATTAGCAAAGTCACGTTTCGTCTACATAGTTTTTCTATGACAATTTTACTGGCTTTAAGCTTGATGCTATTACAGTCATAGTTTGAAAATCTCCATCAACCAAAATTTATTTTCTTTAATAATAATTAATGCTTTTGAAATTGCCGATTTTATCCCTAAAATTCTTTCAACAAAAACAATTCCAGAGTGTTTTGGTGTCTATAAACAAACCATTTTTTTTTTTACACCCAAATTCTGCTTTAGGGTAATTTTGTAAAACATTATTCTTGAGAGGTGATTTTCTGAATAATTTTGCAATACTCCTAATCTTTTTTAAAGTTTCTTTTATATCAGTCATAGAATTTTTTCTGTGTTGACGATACATAATTTTTCTTCTACTACTGTACCATTTTCAAATTCTAAATTTTCAATTAGCTCCTCACTTTCATCAGTATCTTCTCATTCTTCTCCATGTGATATATTTTTTGTCTCAACAATTTCTTTCTCTCAAATCCACTCTTTTCTTATGAATGACATCATACACGTGTATGGCATGTTCAAAGCACAGGTGGTACTCACAACTCATTATTTTTGCAAACTTAACCTACATATTAATACCGTCAGTAACAAATGAATTTTCAAATGTGATTTTGAATTCCTTTAGTTTAGTCTCTACTGCTTTAACACAGTTTTCTACTGAAAAAAAAAGATCTACTGCTCGTTTAATCCCGGGATTCTTGGGGATAAAGTATAATTCCCAGAAATTCAAAAGGAATGAAAATCTAATTTTCTGAGAAAAAACCGTAACCACAAGGTTAACCTCCCTCGATTAAGGTAAGAAATACTTTTTTCTCTGACATGTGTTTCTGTCATTCTTCAATTATTCATATTAAAAACTGGCAATATTCAACTTCGTTAATTTTTATAATGCGGGTGAACAATATATTTCTAGAGTCTCTGTGAATTATATCGATACTTTTCAAAGAAACTGTCCAGAGTTTATACGAGACATTCTAAAGATGTTAGATTAAAATTTTTATCGTTCATTTATTCATCAAATGTATTTACGATTCTCCCATATATTTAAAAAAAAAAACCATTTATTTTCTCCAATTGGTATTTTATACCTTTTATTTATACTTATTACATTCTGTTCATCTCAAGTAAGGGCTTCCTATAGTTAACCTTCTCAAATGTATTTACAATTCTTCGTTTGAGAGATATAAGATGCAAGTTGCAACAGTTACTGAATCTAAATCAAAATTCAGTTTATAGCTATCAACATGGAAGATCACATGAAATTAAATTAAGATTTTAATCGCCCTTTTACTCATTAAAAATATTTGCAACTATATGCTTGAGAGGGGTAATTAAAGTACACCTTTACTTGAGGTGAACAAAGTATAATAGATATGAATACGAGATGTAACATGCAAGTTGCAACTATTACTAAATCTAAATTCTGATTCTGTTTGTGAAATAACCCTATTACTCATCTCGTTTGTCATCTTAAATGCTACTGAAATCACAAATCTAAATTTCAATTTAAGTTCAAGCATAAATAAAGTAATTGAAATAGTCAATTATGTTTCAATATAGAATTTGTTATTCTTTAATGAGGGGAAGACACTCAACAACAAACACAGTTTCAATTATCTTACCGAGAGGGCTAACAACTTCTATGATATAGCAAAGAATACTCTTACCGGAATATGATGCGAGTAAATCCTCCAAATCGTCAATGAAGCAGTCAGCGCTTGGTTCTAGTCTCAACAAATCACGTAGACACACAAGAAGACTGTTATGCACGTTACACTAGCATTCTTCCTTTTATCTTAGCTTTATCTTCCTCAATTCAATTCTCTGTCGCCTTTATACGACTTGATTATATCTATTCTCTTCACTTCTAAAGTTTATTTAATTCGCATAACCACATTTTATTTGATTGGAAAGAAGCTGAAAACTTAAATATAAAAAAACCCAGGAATTATTTAAGGAAATTTCACGAATAGCCCATGTTACATGCTTATTACTATCAACATAAGCAACTGCGTATCAAAATGCCAATATTTCCTATATCGAACTTCAACTCAATAAACCTTTGCTTTTTATCTCTCTAATTTGACATATCTCCTCTCGATTTCGCAACCAGAAAGCTTCCAAAAGAAACTAGAAAATCTATTTATCTTCAATTCCCACATATTTGCATAAACTTCAGACAGTGAGAGTAGGATTAATTAGAAATTAGAATGGATAGAATAGAATAAAATATTTTATAAAATAACGTGATAAAATTGAGAACAAACCTCGTGTGATTACATGTCATTTCACAAAAGTAAATTTAATAGTCATTTTCTTTTTAATTAATGAAAAATGTGTATTTATAATAAAAAAAAATTAATGTCTCGATTTTGAGCATGTTAAGCACTTCAGGTGAAAAATTGTAACTGTATGTATATTTACAAACACAGAAAATGTATTTTATGTAAGAATTTTTGAATAAAAATAGTTATGTTATTATGTAATTAATATGTTGCATATTAATATTTGTAAAATAAATAAGATTACCACAAGCTTACATTAATAGAGAAATTATTTACTATATAATAACTATATTAGCTATATTATATAATTATTATAAAAGGAATCAGATTTATTAAATAAAACAAAAACGAAATTTGCTGAATGCGTATTAAAATTTAAAGGAACATAAATTCGGCAAAATAAAGATATAAAGATCTTAACATTCCCTTATTCTTCATAAAACAAGTAAAACAGCGCAAGACATTTAAATATATTATGTACACAATTTGATATACTGATATGATGACAGAATCATTATTATTATTTTAATTATTTATTCAATATAAGTATGATTAGAAATTTGATTAAGTTTCAAATCAACATCCTATTTCGAATTATTCTCTAAGCATTAGAAAATGCTACTCATAAAATATTTTATAAACTGAAATAAAATGCACAACTTGATTAAAAAATCACATCTATATGTATATGGCTTTAAAATTGTTATAGAATAATATGAATATAATACAATTTCATAAGCAGGAATTTACGAAAAATTGACTGAACTACATTTACTACAACAGGATATATATAAAACTGGTATACATATTTTACTACAGTCAAATTTTGAAGTTTTATAATAGATTTCTGCTTTTTAATACATCACTTCTTAAAAATATTTTTCTCAAATTTATTACTGGCATTGCAAAAAATTATTTGGAGATAGTTCTAACAAATTTATGTGAATATTCAAAATAGTTAAATATCTAATGAATTATATGTATAATATACAACTGAGAGAATAATAACTGGATCAACTGTAATTTTATAATTTATGTTATTTAGATGAAATAAAGTTTGTTAATAAAATCGTAAATGTAACTGATTATCGCAAACACAATGCTAAAAAATTTGAAAATTACTTATTCACTTTAATTTCAGGAAACAAGCATCATTATTTTTGGATGCACAGTTACAATAGAAATCATTTGACCTTGGTTTGAGCTTCACAGCTATCATGAAACGCGATCTTTTACTAACTTTTAAATTCCATTGGAAAGAGAATATTGTTTCTTATTCAGCTAAAAGTCTGTTAAGGTGACCTTTACGTAGTTCTAAAGAGTACAACACGTACCACAAGAAATTTTTAAGATAGATAAATGCTTTAATATTGAAATCGTGTTTGATTTTATTAACGTATATAAATATATGTAGCTTCCCTTTATATTATAGTATTCACTTCTGTTTCTAAGCAATAAATTTTATCGAACATAAAATATACTCAAAATTTATTATCTAACACAGCCCTTTTAACTTTAAATTTTAAAATGGTAAATTACACTTATGTACAATATTCCTGAATATTAAGAGTTTAGTAGATAAATAAATATATTTAGCAAATATATCAAAAATACAATTTTATAGCTGAAAAGAGTTTTCTGAGTTTTTGTCCTTTTAAACATAAAATAGATGGAATTGGCCATAAAATTGTAGTGGTCTATGTATAAATAAACCTCTCCCTTAAGATGTATATCCTATCCCCTACGTGGAAATTTAAATTAAAAGAAAAGCACTAATCTAAACTCTCATATGAGTGAATTCTGCTTAATGAACAAGAATATTTTGAAAAATCTTAATTTTTTAAATCCCCCTTCAAAACCTATCATTAGGAAAATATCATCATTTTAATTTTCAGATATTTTTAAATATTGACTACATAATATTCATTAATGTTTAATTGGTGAAAGAAATGCAACTTGTACAAAAGCTATTATATTTTCTATAAATACAACTTTAAAACGATAATAATTTTAAAAGATTGAAATAAAAATGAACAATGTAATTATTTTGTTCATAATAGCAAATCTTCCAGCATTAGTAAAGGCTTAATCAATTAATAGTACATTGTTATTAAAAACACACAAAAATTGCTAGTTAAATTACCTGATAATTCCAAAATAGTACAGCACCTTTAATATCGATTTCCTTACTTAATTTTATTATTTTTGCATAAAATAAACTAACATTGTCACATAGATTGTGTAGATTTCTTAATAAATTGTTAAGGTAAGATTTTATGGTTTGCCAATGCATAAATTCTCTCAGATTCAATACATATTTTTATATGCATTGGGACTTTATTTCATATCCGAAGATCGTAAGAACAATACTCGTAAATACCTACTCTTCAAGTTCCTACCCGTTTCCTCTGAGACTACTTTACTTTTTTAAAGTTATTTGAGCGTTAAAATAGATAAATATATTTTAAAAATGATATATTTCCTTATAGTAAAAAATTACAACTTTCTTGACCAATATTAACTAATATTCAGTCTTTTTTTACTTCAATAAATGGTTTGTGCCTCTCTTTCGATTTTGATTCATTTTATATAATTATTTGTTATAAAATATTTAGGAATCAAAGCAACTTTCTATTAATTATGAAATATGTTATCTCTTTTCTCTCTCATTCCGGCTATCAGCTTCAAGATTTGATACAACTAACATCCAAATATTAAATTCTCATATATAGTTCATAGATTTTTTTTTAATATTAAAAATATTTAAAAATCTGTTTTAAAATACTAAATAACTTTTTAAGAATGTTAATTAATTCTCCATCTGTACTAAAATTTATTAAATTTGATTGAAATTGATGGAATTTTTTAAAAAATATTTTATCATATAGTCCTTTTTTTCCCTAAAATAAAAATTCATTTAATCGAAGGCTATTATTTTTAAAAATTATTTGTTTGTATCTTATGATATTGATAAAGATTTGCCTAAAAGAGAACATTTTTATCACACATTTTAAATTAAACATAAGAATCTAGTTAGTATCAAACATGACAAAAGTGCCCATTTTGCAACAATTTCATATTGTGTTTTCTCCAATGTAAAAATAATTTGGTCTATTTTATTAAAAAAGTATAGAAAGTCTCAATTTTGTATTTCGGATATATTCCTTACACAATAATTACTTTTTATTTATGATAAATTATTTGCCCAATATGTACTGTTCTTTCAGCTGTAATTTATTAATTACAGCTGCAAGAATTTAAATGATAAATTAACAATATATTTGAAACATTTACTATAAAAATTATCAATGCTTCTGTACATATCTGAATTTTTAATACTCTTTCTTTTGAAAACTTGTTCAAGCATTCGTAAATACATTTAACTTTCTCTCATACTTTGAAGTATTTTTTAAAGAAAATTCTTTTATTTGTAGCTCATTTAGTCTAGATTTAAAATTGTCCCATAAATATTTTATGTATCGAGTATTGTAAATTGCTGGTAAAATTATTTTTAATATTATTTGGAATAAACTGTATTGTGTCATGTGAAATTATACCTTGCACATTTCGACAATGATGGAAGAAAGCTGCATTTCTCAAAGACATCGATAAAGTATTTTGAACGGTTTGAAAAATAGAAAAAGTAATTATTTAATATTCATATCATGGAATCGTCTGCTTAGATAAAATTTTGATATTAAAAATCACTGACATTTTTCGATCAGTATTAAAATACTTCTGCATTAAAAGAGAAGTGAAGTGGAATTTTATATATCGCTGGAATCAAACTTTTAATTTATGATTGAATAATCGGTTTGTTTATCGTTGGAATTACCTTTAAATGATTGAATTATCATTGGAATTAAACTTTTAAATGATGATACAATTTCACTTCATTATTTAAATATTTATGTCATGTATAACCAAATGAAAACAAATTAAAAAATTAAAATGTTCTATGAAAAATTTTGCAAAGAACAGATTTAGCCACCCAAGGTGCACCTTTTTTATATAATTATTAATAAATTACTCAATTAAATATAAGAATTACAATAAAAAAATGAAATATCGAGAAATGAACAATAGTAAACTTTTCAGATATTAAAATTGAAGGAAACAATAAATTATTAAATTGAATATTATATCAGCTACATGTAATTAAAATTAAAGCAAACAATAAATTATTAAATTGAATATATTGAAGCTAAATGTAATTAAAACTTAAGTAAACGATAAAAAATTGAAAAGTTATCTGGTACGCCAAAAGTGATCCACCTAAAACAATAGAACCTAAGGTAGCTAAAAAAAAAAATAGCTGTCTCACAAAGCTATCTTAAAATGATGAATAATATTATTCATTTTCAGTCATATTTTGATTCCAGTTTACATATGATTTCAGGTAATACATAAATCGATAAGTAAATAAAATATCTAATTTTTATATTTGCTTCACTTCAATCCGATAAAAAATTGAGGGAAATTTAATATGGCATATTTTTGAAAATTTAGTTCATTAATGGTAAAAATAGGTATCGGACATATATTACATATATTTTATTTTAATCCATTAAAAAATTTAGAAGAAATTTATTATGATGTATTTTTGAAAATTAAGTTAGTTAGTGGGGAAAGTAGACATAAAAATTACACGCAAAAACAAAATAAATTTTTGAAAAATGGTCAGGTGTGATATTTATAGGATATATAAAACAATAGTCTCTTGGGTGGCTAGTAATAAAATGGGTTGCGAAAGGAGTAGAAACGTAGCAACAGTTGCACATGAGATCAGATATTACATTAAAATCAGAAATTAAGAAAGTGCATTATTGTTTTGCTATATGTGTTCGAATGTATATTTCTCCTCTTACTAAAAGAAATAACATCTAAAATTTTATCTTATATTTGAAACATCTAAGATTCCTTAAAAATTATTAAATAAATTGCATAATAATGAATATCTTTTTATTACTTAGTTTTCGTGAAAAATGCATTTGCCATAACATAATGTTTAGTAATAAACTTTTAATCCATTCTTGGTTAAATATTAATAAGAAAACGAAACAGAAAACGAAAGTTTTCACTCCGTGGAAATAAACGCTTATTGAGTGAAAACTATGAAATGAATTTTTACAGCCTTAATATTGTTTTGGAATTCAAAGGAAAGCAATTTAAATATATATGTTAGAAAATTTAGAGGGGGAGTATTATATTTAAAAATATATTATACTCAAATATTTTTTTAAAAGAGACTATTTGAATAAGTGTGATTTGTAAGGCATTCTTTCTACATAGTAGGTTGTTACCGTTACATTATATAGATTCAATAATAAATAAAACGCACATCTGGTAGTGAAAATATAAGATTTTTATCAAGTTATTATTTAAAAATTTTCAAATGTTGAACAATACTTCAGAAAAAGACGAAATTCTTACCTCTTAAGAAAAAGAATTCTGAACAATATAAATTTGCTCCCCTAGAATGTTTATTTCATTGATGTTTGTCGTTTTTTCCTTTATTTTTACTGTTTCACGTACATTTAAAAATTACAGAATATTACAATATTATAAAAGCAATGAAAAACCTGACGCATTCGTCAGGTCAGAAATGAACACTGTACAGTTGTGCAAATTAAAAACATTACTTAAATTATTTGAGGAATACAAAATTTCTTTAAACACAAAACTTATTAAATTAAAACTTAAAGGGATTTCAAAAGTACATAACAATAAAAAAAAATTACGGTATAACGTTGTAGCAATATAGGGTCACCGTATAGCTCAATATCAATAAATTCTTCGCGCTGTACATATATTTATACATTAGTGTAGAAGGTGACCACTTAAAAAGTCAAAAGCTATGTTGTACTGAGTTTTATAGCGAAAGAACTAAAAACTAAACTATAAAAGCAATGGAAAACTCGGACGCGTCCGATGAAAACTGTCGATAACCTTATAATTTAAAAGGTAATAAACTATAAAAAAAAAATGCCAAATACCATAATAGTATCCAAAAAACTTGTTAGCAACACATCTTTATAAACGAAAACCTATTGTTGCCTAGAAGATGAAGTTTGTAGAATGCGGACACATCGCACCAAATGTTCAACAAGTACTACCGATACGGTGTCACGAGTGTTCCGGCTACAAGGGAAGATATTACAGCTGTCGTGAAAGACTAAAAACTAAAAATTCGCAAAGATGAGAAAAACAAAAATAAAGAATCTCATTGCTCCGGGGTTGTTAGAGCCACCGCCTACAGCAAGTGGTACCATTTAATTTTAGCACTCACACTTGGGAGAGTAAAATCCCGAAATAACGATCTTTTCCAACAACTGTTCGAAAGAGAGCAGTCAAGAAGACTCAAAAATAATGGCCGACCGAATTTATTATTCTTGGGGAGGTTTCAAATTCTGTCTAGGTTGGCGTCTTTTTTTTTTTTATTTCTCCTAAAAAGAAAAGTTATGATTTAACGACACACAACACGAAAAGGGTTTAAGGGATACGGAATGCATTTCTGATGGATTGGGTTGGAAGAGGACCATTGGGAGTGTTTCAAAACTGGTGATTTTTTCCGGAGATAAGTGGAAAGGTTGGGTGAATTGATGGTGATTGATAGTGATGGCATCATGCGGGATTTAGGGTGATTTTTGCTTTATTTGTTGACTATTTTGATAAGAATTTGAACGATTTAAATGCAGCTTATGGATGGCTGCAGTTGATTAGATAAAAACACATAACATAAAATAGGTTCAAACTTCAAGCGCATTTTTTAAAGAAAATGTCTAAATCAAACCTTCGATAATTCCAGAATAATAATCCAGAAAATATCCAGAACTCTTCTTAATTTTGAATCACGATTGTTTAATGAAGTCGACACCTGAGTAGGCATTCCACTTTCTATGCCATACTGACAAAAGAAATTTCTTTCCGATATATATAACGTTAGTTAACCCATGTCACAAAACAGTCTTTGGAATTATTTGGCTCAACCATGATACCCATTGAGTATGATATCAAACAAGTAAATTTATATCGTATCAATGTTTGGTTTTAGAAAATGTAAAGAAAATTCTAATGCCTTTAGCAAAATATTACTAATCCAGACATGCCGCTATAAAACTCAAGAATATAATTTTGAACCAAAATAACTGTGTTTAATGAGATAAGTAACACAAAATATTCAGTCTTTTTTTCTTAGAAATTCAATAAAAATATAAATCTAAATAAATCTCTCGTCGCTGCGTGTATTCGTTATATACAAGAACTAAAATGTAAGTTCGACTGCTGTCATTAATGTTATTCAATTCCTGTTATTAAATTATTGGCTAGATTTCTTCAAAATGCAATATGTAAGAAATAAAATAATAAGGATTGTAAATATTGTTTAATTATATGAGCAATTTTTATATTTTATATGAGCAATTTTTATACACGTAAAATAATTATATTTTACGTGTCCTATTAATCATCCTTATATAAGAAGAAACGTTTAATTATATGTACGTTCTACTATTGTAATAAAACAGTTTCAGCCCGTAATTTACGTCTAATATTCATCGATAAATATCTTAAAAATGATTATGCGTGTTACTTTCAGAAAAATCATATATTATTTTGAAAAAATGAATATGATTATTATTAAATCCTAATTAAATTAATTAGGATTCAGTAATTAATAGTAAAAAGCTATTAATCAGTAAAAATCAGTAAACAGAATTAAAAGGGAAAAAACTACAAGCTATTGAAGCATAAATATTTTGCTCCGAAAGAAAAACAGCCTTACAAAAATCAATCATGTAGGGGAAAAAAGATTTAACAGAAATATTTAAAGCAATCTCTTCTGTCTTGTTCATTGCCATTCAGTTATAAAGAAGCCATGACAATCAAATCCTCAATGACATTTCATTGCCTTGAAATGTCGTTGATGTACAAATAAACGTGGATGAATAAAACGTAGTTATACTAGAAAGTGCAATTATCCGAAGGTATTTAAGTCAACAAAAGGAGTATATATATATATATATATATATATATATATATATATATATATATATGAAATTTTATGATAAATATATTTATAATTTTAAAAGAATTAAATATGGGTAGGCTCTATTTCAGTTTGTTAATTACATATTTTAATTATGAAATGTATATAAAAGGATATATTTATTAAATCTCGAGTTTCATTACATATTACATATCTGAACTGTTACATGAAAAACTTATTGTGATATAAATAAATTATGTGTTCTCACACGAGTTTCTCTTGTACAAATTGCGATCACAGAAACAATTACTGTATTATGACAAATGATATTATCAAGATATATTTAATGTATATTAAAACTATAAAATAATATCATTCAAAAATTTAATAAATTATACAGTCACGATTAATATATATATATATATATATATATATATATATATTAATAATGAATAAAATGGGACTATAAATTTTCCTAAGCCCTGAGGAAATACTCGCATTATTGAGTTATATGGCAATAAAAACATTGGAATTGAATAGAGAGTTACGGTTAGGAAATTAGCATTAAAATGTTTATGAAATCATTCTTGAATTATTTATATACTTGCCTGTATTATAGATATTTGGAAAGTTTTATAGCCATTTGGACTTGTGATTTTTAGAAACCACTTGATAAGAAATTTATCATACAGTAAGGTGTTTTTGAATATTCTGGCTAACTTCATTATTTCATTTAATTTTGCGTTCTAAACATTAAATACAATTTTAATAATGCAGTAAAACTATATCTTTAAACTTTTCAAGCACTGCGTTCTTGAGAACCAAAACTACATTATAGGGACCAATATATTGATATATCAATTTTTAGGAAAACTTCTTTTAAAAAACTTTTTGATGTTGGAAAGATTGATACGAATATAAGTCTTCGTTAATATTTGTCTTATAATTTTAATCGTGAACAAATAATGAAAGTATTGTGATTAATTATACTTTCACATACAATTAAAAATTTCTTAGATTATTTCTCTTATCAATTTTTTTTTTTTATATTTGAAGACTATTCGTTTTTATTTCAATGCCTTTGGGTATGGTTGCAAAATAAATGTAGCATTTATAGTGAAGCCGCCGTAATTTTAAGGGAAAAGAAGAAAAAGTGTGGATTCTGCTATTTATGTTGAAAAGATGTTGCGTATTAAGCTTTTGCTTCAGAAAAGACCACGTGATTTCTTTGAACATCCTAAATTATTCGGATTCATGCCAATATCGCTAGATATCATGCCAATATCATTTTTCTCTCTCTCTCTCTTTTGAGGGAACAGGGTAGCATAGAATTCTCTTCAAATGAAGCCAACATTTATTTCGTAGAGTATCATAAACTTTGAAATTTGATGTGAGTCAGACATTCTATGTTTTTATTATACTTATGAATAGTTTAGAAGTACATTTTTAGTCAAAATTTATTTTTTGAATTACGAAAAATTCAATTTTTCACTTTTTTTCTCTTCGCAATAAATCATAATAATTTTCAAAATATATAAATTGTAATATTTTCCCATCCAATACCTGTATAACGTTTTAAAATTGTTGCAAAGAGGCTAGAATGCATTAAAAACAAATTCTATAATTTTAATAAATATTTAAGTTTCTTCTCTACTATATCATACATTTATTTTATGGTCATCGAACAGCTACGTATTTTAGCAAAATAATTCATCCCTCAGAGCAACAGGAAAAGTTCAGTATCAACTATCGGGGCCGATTCTCTTAAAGGACATTTTTCGATCACTTTTATTGAAATAGTTTTCTATTGAGGTATTTTGTATACTACATATAAATGCTCTCGCCACAATCAGTCACTATCAGTGGCTACAGATTCCCTCCGGTGACCTTGTCGTCTCTAGACTATACCATCACTGCAAATTATTCGTAGACAAAATTTAGAGAACCCGAAGATTATGTTTATTTTTACAAAAAGTATTGAACCAAAGATACTAATAATGTCGCCGAAGAATTTTACAAATAATCAGATTTGAATATGAAAGTGTACACGGGCGTGTCTGCGAAGTTTTGACTGTGGAAGTGGTATAAGCGCACGAAGGTTTGTCGGCGATACTTCTCCACGACCTTCACCTTGTTTATCGCAACAGTTTGGATAAATTTTATAAGGTATCAGTTAAAATGAATAGCCTCGAACGTATGGATGACGGAATGAGATGGAATATTGTCAGTAGATTGGAGGCAAGCCTAGCCCAAGTTCATATGGCTACAGAGTTCAATGTAACACCCGGTGTCTTCTGCAATTTGTGGAAACAGTTTCAGGACGCTGGATCAATGTCGAGAAGATCTGGACAAGATCGACCTAGACCCACAATGACAAATGAGATTGCTATTTGGCACTTTCAGGGCGGCGACACAAGACTGCTACAACATCACAACTCTTGCGTGAGCTGTATATATTACCATTGGAATCCTAGAGTCAAGGTCTACAGTTGACCGAAGGATTCATGAAAGCTGTATGCCAAAAGGCCCGTTGTTTGCGTCCAGCTCACTACAGAAAAGAAGAGTTTGCATTTAATAAGGTGCACACAACATGCGCCTTTAGACAGACTTCGGTGAAGCACCGTGCGTTTTACAGATGAGTCAAAATTCAACCTAGACCCGGATTCTCTGCATACTTGTATCTGGAAAATGATCATTATAATGGTGGAGGTGTAATGGTTGGTCAGGTATTATGATAGACGGCCACGCATCCCTGTATGTGTTTCACAAAAGCTCCCTGACTGATATGAAGTATGGAGAGGAGATCTTAGAGCCCTATGTTCGACTTTTCAGGAGCTCAGCCCTGTTAATAGACGACAAGGTGTCCTCTAATGGACGACAACTTGTCCACATAGGGCTCAGCTGGTCGACGATTACCTGGAAAGTATGAGACTCCCCACATGGATTTGCCAGCAATATCTCCTGTCTGGGACATTCTTGGGAGAGCAATTGCCTCTCGTCACTCTCCTCCAATAGAAGAAGGATCCACTTTTCACTCACCTGCTTCCTGCCTCCGCAACTGCTCCTATCATCCTCGACTGCTTCACTTGTATGCCGTAAAGCTATGTGACTTGTTTGGCTGAGAGAGTATCACACCGTACATTAGACTCATTTTCAGTTCAGTATCACAGAGTGGAGTTTGGACATCCCTGCGTTATGAACTTCACTGATAATCACACGTACATAAAATGACTTAAGAAATGTATATATCTTTCTCTGTTATAAATATATATTCATATAAAATTTCATTAAAATTTGTCTATTAGTATTTCAGAAATTCGACTTAAAGTACAAATTCTTTTAATTTTGTACACGAGTGTATTTAGTGCTTTTATATTAATTACACAAATCCTACGATAAATTCTTATAAAACAGTGGGTAAGCAACATTATATGTACCACAGCTGAAATTATAATTGAATTTATTCAATTTTTTTCCACGATAAGTATTTTTTTACAGTGGGAACGAATTATCTTTTTCTTTTTAGCATTTTATATCTTATACGAATATTGTACATATATATATATATATATATATATATATATATATATATA
>BMAW01000495.1:0-15713 GCA_019974015.1 Nephila pilipes | reverse complement strand
CACAAATCATCAAAATAATCATAAATTCACAAATCATCAAAATAATCTCCGAACTTTTTATATATAAATTAAATATTTAATAAGATTTTTTTTTTTTCGAATTTCAGGACATAATTTGCCATTTTTCAAATTTTAAATAATTTTGCTAATTGATTATTTTAGAGCTTTTAAAATATATATTTCTTGAACTTTAAATATTATAATGAAATATCATTCAAGTTCTTATTCCCATTTTATCAATTTCGAAAATCATTTTCAAAAGAATTTGACGCATGAAAAGGTCTAGAGAAACTTATAATTCAGTGCGTTACGATCATTTTTATAATATATATATAGAAAGTTACCTACCGATATAGAGATACTTAAGTTCATTAAATTAACAATCATTAAGGCACTTTCTTCAAATTCTGTAACGGATTGTATACTTATTTAGTAATTTTCCAAGTCATAACTTTTCACAAGTTCTCGTAAATAATAAATAAAATAATAATCATACTGTAAATCAAACATCACTGCTTAAATAATAAGTACATAAGGAAATAGTTAAAACATGGAGGGAAAATATGCTTAATAATAGGAAAATTAATTTAAAAATTTAAGGAATAAATATTTTTTTACCTTAAGCTATGTTGTGTTTGAAATGAAAAGGGAAAGATGTTAAAAATATTTCGATGCGTTAAGACTCCCTTCATATGATATAAATTAAACATGGAATACACAAACATAGTTATAACAGCGCAAATAAACTAAACTTTTAAAATTGAGTAATAAAATGACATATATAATCGAAAAAGATCACTTCCTTATGTAAAAAATGAATGCAATAAAAAACTCTAACATGAAAATTCAGAGTTCACATTTGTCATGAGAATATTGCAGAGAAATTCGTTTTGTTTTGAAATAAAAACTATTGCTTCACTAGGTAAATGTGAAGTTTTAAACTTTCAAAATGAGAGTTGGGTATAAAGAATGTTCTGTCAACTTTCCAATTTGAATTCAGTAAAAAAGAACATAAGATGCTTTTGAAAGATATGGCACCATCCGAGATTCATCATTAGAAAGTAGAAAATTTCTTTGAAAGAGAGAACACAAAAAATACATAGATCTGCATTATTAAGTAATTTTTAGAATTAACTTTCTCCCTCGCCAATATTTATTTACGTCTAAAAAAGGAAATGGCTAAATATAATCTCAAAGCAGTCAGCTTTTATTTAATTTTTAAATTAACTAAAAACAAATAATTCACCAATTACCATCTGAATATAATTGTTATTTATACAAAAAAAATAGTAAAATGTTTCTCATGAAAAATAATCATTAATCAACGAAGCATAAACGAATCTTCAAATTAATGAACCAAAATATTTGATTAAGAGATTTTTTGGCATGGAATTTTTCTTATTGATCGTAGTTTTATAACAAACTCCAACATTTATTTAAATTTATTTTTGCTAGATTTATTTAAATTTTAATTTCAATTTATGTGTGCTTTCAAAAGTAAGATTTTTTTAAGTCAAATTTTATCTTTTTTTTTTTTACTTTGTTTCTTTTTCTAAAATTTGATGATATTAAATTGTTGTTCTTCAATGTGTAACAAATTTTGAACTGATAACGAGTTCTCGGAGAAAAAGAATTTTCGTGAAAATCATATCACAAGAAAGGGGAGGGAGAACTCAAGTCCTATCTGCCTCAATACAATTTTTTACAAGATAGTTTACAGTCACCAATCCTGTGTTGAAATTGTGCATCTAATAAAATTATCGGTTTATATGAAAGTATGTTGATTATTTTTAGTAGTTTACAACTAATCATTTCAACATGCCAAGTATTTCTTCTCGAATAAATCAAACATTTTTAATTTAGGAAAAAATGTTTTTCCAGAAATGTTTCTACGACTATCCGTTAAGTTATGAACAAAAATAAAAAAAAATGTTACGTTTGGCAATCAGTTTTAATATAATGTGATACAAAACTCTTTTCTATTGACGATAGTTAAAAAATTCCTTTTACAACATACAATTGCATTGTCATACAGTTGGCGTAGATTTTGCAATATATGACAGTCTTATTATAGTAAAATGCCAAACATTCTGAAAAATGACATACATATGATTAAATATTTGAAACAAGGAAAAAAAATCATATTGTCAAATAAATTTATTCGCCTTTTAGAAAAAAAATTCATATTGCTAAACTATACACACACTCACACACACACACACACACACATATATATATATATATGACCAGTTCAATTCCATTCATACAAAGAGCTAAGCAAAAATTACCTTATTAGTGTAATGTATTATATAAGCTTAGGGTAAATTACTAAGAAATTCTCAAAAAGGAAATGAAAATAATTTAAAATGCACCTACTAATTTAAAATGACCAACAAACGTGGTTAAACGTGTTTTCTGGATCCAAATCATCTCTCTCAGCAAATAATTGTGTAACAAATTGGCCCAAAAACAAATAAACAAGGATTCTTACACCTCAAATAATACAATCGAATAAAGTAAACTTATCATAGAATATCACTATTCTAATTTAATCAATTAAAATACACAGTGAATATATTCAGTGTGATCTTAAAAACATCTATAAAATATATAAACTACTAAATTATTTTTAATTCAATAATATAATGTTACATTACCAACTTCTTAATTCAATATGTGTCTCATAAACCCTCCAAAGATTAGATAATATATTTTGTAAATTTAAAAATAATTGAAAATTAAAAAGAAAACAGTACTTTAAAATTATACTATATATATATATATATATATATATACAACTCTTTTTTTGCACGTTAGATACATTTAGATATATTCCTCAGAAAAACGTGCATAAACAGTCGTGTAAAAAATACATGCGATGTTTGGTAAATTTGAGGATATGTTCTATAACTTTAAAAAATCGTGTAAGTTGGTAAAATTTTAAACAAAAATTACTCTCACAAAACACTAAAGTGCCCTTTTTAAGTTCTAAAATCTGTTTTAAAATATGAACGAAAAAATAATTCAATTTGACTGCATGTCGTAGGGAATTGTTAATAACCAATTCATAATTCATAAATTCTACTATTACAACCATATTTGTCAACGGTTGTCAGCTAATGTTTGAAGAATTGTTTGACTAATATTTGTTTCCAAATAAATGTTATCAATTCTTATCATTAAAATAACCTTGATTGAATAATGTTATCAGTTTAGGTATCTTGACGGTGATCGTAGTAAAATTTGTAAATATATCAGAGAAAACTATTTTTTTTCCTAATATGAAGTTACCGAGGAAGGTAACAAGCTAGAAAATATTGCTGACAAAATGTATATACTATATCAAAATCCCAAAATTGAAATCTTATTTTTACTTAACTGAACCTTGTGCAATTTTTCGGAAATATTCTCAGACTTTTTAATTAAATATTTATGTAATAAAAAAAGAAAATTAAAAGAAAAGTAATCTTGATTGATTTCAGTCAGAGTTAACATATATAAATACAATGCTATAAACTAATAGTCATGTGTACTTTGACTTATCTATTTTTTGTAATATAAGATATAATTAATCTAATGTACTACCGAATTCTATGCAAAAGCAAGCTTTTAAAACTTGATCAGTCAAAACGGTCAAAGACACGATAATTTTTTTTATCATCCTAAAGAATACGAATTGCTAAAATGTGTTCCTTTTCCCTTTAAAAATTTGAAAACTTTCGTGTTTATGGAAAAGGATCTATGTACAGTTTTATGTTCGATTCTAGTCACATTCTTTCACTACTAAGCTAAAAACAAGGTTTCACCTAAAATGTTTCCTTTTTCTCTAAATAAAATATTACCTTGCTTATAATTTGATATTTTGAAATTAGCAAACAAGAGTATTCTACAAAAATATCAGCTTTTTTATTCAACTGCACTGAAGGTTTAATTCTTACCAAAGTGTATATTTTTATGCCAATTTATTTGTTTTTGATTCCTATTGTTGAGTATATCTAACAATATTCACAAACAAGAACAATGAATGAGTGATAAAATGTAGAGCACGCAACACATTCTGTATGAAATCATATTGTTCCCAAAATAAGTAAATATTTTACAAAGTCGAATTCTTTCGTATTATGTTGACTTTCTTTTCATTGACAAAAAGATAAATTTTTATTTTTTTCTGATCCTAAAATTATCATAATATTATAAAATACGATGCGTATAAATTAGTACCAGCGTTAATACCATATTCTAATTTCACTATCATTAAGAGAAACTATTTTTTAAAATGTAACTAAATTTTTGTTCAAAACCCTTTTTTCTGATATGTACAATTTCGTGTCCATAAATTGTTGGTTGATTGGTTTTTATAGGGACCATATTTGACCAATCCGCGTTAAACACGCTTTAATTGACTAATAACCAAGTGCATCGTGTAAAAAATTGTTACATATATATATATATATATATATATATATATATATATATATATATATATATATCTTAATCTAATCTTAAGATAGAGGATAGAAAGGGAAATATTGGTTGACAAAAGAAGAGGATCAAAAATAGGGAAAGATAGAGGGGCAAGTCATCCATGTTTACTTAAGACATAAATCCCCATAGGTGAGAAAGGGGAAAGATCACTTGGAGATTTCGTTCTATGCTTTAAAGATAAATGGATTTTTGCTTTGCATGTTCAAGGAAAAAACGGAATATTTTTTGAAAAGTTTTCAATTTTAAAGGTGTAGAATGATAAACGGTTTTGTATGCAATAAAAGAAAACTTACATTCACATAAGAATATTGTTTTTGTAAAAAAGTGTTCTAAGCTTATGCTATGTTCTTTAACACGAAGAAAATGCTACTTTTCATTCTCACAAAATCTTCAAGGTTCCTTAATGAAGTTTTCAATAAACAAGGAAAATTTATAAGGTAAATCTTAATTGATGAACATAAAATGATTTATGTATTCACTAAATTAAAGTGCAATTTGACTCAAATTTTTTTATAAAATGTTAACAGAAAAAGAAATTATTTATTCTAGAACCAAGGTGAGAAATTTCAGATCAAAGAGAAATAGTCATTAATCAGGAATTATTAGACACGGATATTCAACAATTGCAACTATAAAGTAATTGCTGTGAAATTTACCATGTCCTTTTAGGCCCCAAACCAACTGGATACCATTCCACTCATCTGTATAGCGATCCGCACCTTAACAAAATAGTTTGTTTTTATGTTCTTATCTTGGCAAGGTATTTTATTTTTCTAAAGATTTCTATCTGAAGTGTCTGCAGCGATAGAAAGGAAATTTGTTCTTGCCAAACTTATCACTTCAAGAGAAAAAGAACAAAGTTCACGATTAGATGGAATCAGGAACAAGTTTGTGAATAAGGCTGTATCAGATTGACATTTCTATCAACTAAATCAAACTAAATCGTTTGGCAGGAAACTAAGTGAATATAAATCATTGTACAAATAAGTAAATGGGGAAAACTAAAAATTATCGCTTGTATGTTTAACATAAAATGTTTTAAGTATTTCTTAGTAGGCTTAGTGTCCTGTTCCCTTGAAATTAAAATCAGAAAATAAGCCTCATTATTTTCAGGATGTTAGTAATATGAATCTCCTACTTTCAAAATAAATCGTAATTTAGGTTGTTAATCCAACGAAATCCTTTATTACGTATACTGCGATATAAGAATTATAAGATCGTTGTTTTGATCTTTAATTAAATATAAATAAATAAAATTATACTTAAAATAAATAAAAGTATGACAATCATTAAATATTTTGTAAATATGTATATTATAAAAATAGATTTTTTTGGAAATTTTTATAACTTGAAACATATAAATTCTCAAAAAAAAAAAAAAAAAAATGCTCAAGTTTTTTAAAACCTTTCAGAATTTTCTACGCTATAAAAAATCAAGAATGTTTAATTTTAAGAAATAATCATAATAAATCCTAATTTTAAAAAAAAATATTTCGTGAAATGTTAAAAATTCACATATTTTGGATTTTAAACGTATCCCAACTACGGATAGCTATTTTTGAAGCATAAACTGGGCTGAAGCTTAAAAAATAAACTTGATATGAAATGGAGTTATTTTAGAGATGGCTTGAAAAATTTCGATAATATATCAGTTGAAGATTCTCGTTCGCATCAATGGGGGGGGGGGGAGAGAATAATAATCTTAATATACATATTCGTAACTTCAGAAATATTTTATTAAACATGCTTAGGTACATTTTCAAATGCGATATGTCGAGCAATTGATGTTTTGTACGGCATTCAACTTGAATAATTTTAGTTAATTTTTTTTCCTTCAAAGAAGGGCTTTTAGGTTTCGACACGAATCTTTAGGAATCAAATGTCAAAGCAACGTCGGAAACTACAAAAAAAAGATTCTAAGAATAGAAGGTTCTTTTTATATCAAGTTAAAGAAAAAAAAGTTACGCATTTCTTTTTCTCTTAATGCTTCCTCGTTTTCGCATCTTCTACTGTGATTTATCGGTACAAAATATGTCAAAAGGATAGGATGGTATCTTATAGGTAAAAAATGAAATGTTATTGCAGCGAATTGCAAAAATAATGAATAAATTATGGATCATTTCAATTTCATGTTCAAAATTATGAGCCTTGAGCTAGAAATTTTGGCAAGGCAAAGTATTGTTCAAATCTTTTTCGACTGCTTTATCTGATTTGATGTATTAATACTTTTTATTCTTAATATTCAATAACATTATCCCTCAATTTCATATAATAGCGAAGTCGATATATATTAATAAGAAATTATCATCAGCAAAACTTGGATAGTTATAACTTACGACTAAAGTGACTTAAAAGACGCTCTTCAGAACTTGGACCAAAAAATTTTTAAAGATCAAAATATGGTCTGATAAACATGCATTTTTTTCAAATAACTATGATGCGTGTGTGTGTGTGAATATTTTATCAAGACTTATAGAATACTTAGTATTGCATCACTTGTAGTAAAAACAACCAAGATATGAGCCTTGATAATAATATTAATTAATTTTAGTTATTTTAGTATTATTTTTTGAGTATAAGTATATTGCTTATTAACTATTATTGGT
This sequence comes from Nephila pilipes, assembly GCA_019974015.1. Lineage (NCBI taxonomy): Eukaryota > Metazoa > Arthropoda > Arachnida > Araneae > Nephilidae > Nephila > Nephila pilipes. The sequence continues at coordinate 8,622 of BMAW01000495.1, read as the reverse complement.
ATTTATTGGTTATTTATTAATTTTTAATTATTAGTATATATTAATTATTTACTATTTATTAATGGTTATCAGCGTTACTTTGGCAATAACATTCTATTTCAAAATAATTATTTATTTTAGAGTTCACCATTTATTTTTGTTTTTATTAATTTTTCAATTTTTCCGATGAGGCTTGATTTTTTTTCCAAAGAAAAATTGTACTTGTAAAACTTTCAAAACACGTTCTTTCCGCAGCAATTTTTATTCGTACGATTTCTGATTTGATACACAAAGAAAATCAAATTTTAATATTCTAATTTTTAAAGTTACTTTTTATCACTGATTTTATGTAACTCATCGTTACAATTTTGTACTTTTTTTTACTCCAATTACTTTGCAGTCCTTATATATAAACGTATCGAGATTAAATTCGACATCGAATAAGGAAGGAACAATAAGTCAGTGTCTGCCTTTTTTTAAAAAATCATTCAAAATGTTATATATATATATATATATATATATATATATATATATATATATATATATATATATATATATATATATGGGGGGTGTATGTGTGTGTGTGTGTGCAAAAGTATACTTGACTTCATACACAAGGCAAAATGTTTTTATAAAAACAATTTGTGTGTATCATTTTATAAGGTTTAGTTTTACTATTGAAGAGCTAGATTTAAATCGAACTGCTTAGCCGATTGGATTGGTACAACGAAAACAACATAAGAACGTAGTAATTTTGAAATCCATGAAACGCAAGATACTACTTTTTATTACACGAAAGAAAACAAATAATGTTCAGTATAATAATATAACTTAACATAATTTTATCAAAATAACGTTAATAATATTATAAATTTTAAGTGTAACTCTTAATCTTTGCATACTTAATAAATTTTTGACTAAAGGGAATTTTTTGAATGTTAAGAAAAGTACTTTTTAGTGCTTTTTTCAAAGTTACAGTCTTATTTTTCTCAGATCGAAACTGGGCCATAAGGTGTAGACAAAAATGACAAAAAAAAAAGTTAGATTAAATATTCAATGTAGCTCTCGAAAATTTCATAATTTCTACTTACAATAAATTACAAAAAACAAAATTTAGTTCTACTTTACACACACACACACACACACACACACACATATATATATATATATATATATATATAATTTCAAGCTAAAATTTAACTGTGAAATTATTTTAATATTAATATTCACCATTCATTTTGATTACACAATTGCAGTAACACTGAACATTGTTATTATAATTTATTAATCATTTTAGTTACATACATAATTTTTAACAATATTTATTTTAACTATACAGCTTGTTCAACTTATTACCCTCTCATTATTTATCTCAAAGCTTAATTTTTTTAAAAAAAATATTCATAACATTAAAAGTAAAACATATTTATATTGAAACGCGCCTCATTTATACATGAAACCGTATTTAGTTTTATAATTAAACAGAACAGTACGCACATATACAGCAAAAATAATAATAATAATTAAAACCCAATTTTTCTGACAAAATTTATCAAAAGCATTATCAATCACACAACTTTTTTAAAGTGAGCAGAGCTATTTCTTTTGCTGTTATATAATGTATTCACAATATAACATCACTTTAGAAGTGACTGCCGATTGCACGCTTCTTTCAAAACGAAATCCATACCATTCGATACCTCAGATCAAATCTTCAGAGCAAGTATATTAAGAGACTGAGAAAAACCATCTTACCATGACTAGAATTGGAGGTCTATGAGTTCAGAGCACTCTCATGTTTAGCCGCTTATCCTACGCTAGCAGAAAGAGTTGTTTTTTGTTGTTACTCTCCCGCGAGAGGTGGCTTCGAGAAATAAGAACAATCGGTAATTTTATCAGCCTTGGCAATCGTCTACCGGGACACACGACTGATATGCTGAGATTTCAAAATCACCCCTCGCACGCCGGCGCGTTTTTTTTTTTTTTTTTTTTCTTCTCTCTTTCTTGCTCTCGATCCTTAGCTCACGCGGTCACATTCGCTCTCTTTTCGATTTTAAATTTTGTGAAACATCTCGTCTAAAATCGTGGCGAAAGATCCGTCACAGACATACACTGCTTTTTATTAAGACATGGTTTGTTGCTCTTATTTCTTTTTTGGCATTGAATACTAACGCCGTTTTTACCTTTTTGATACTGAGGTTCGTAATCTGGGTTATTCATTATATGCGGTGATTATTTAGTTATCAATGCAAAAACGGCTTTTTGATTATTTATTGTATGTGATTTGTTTTGCTTTGTTGTTTCGCGCTACAGCTAGAATTTAGTTCAGATATTCATTTTTATACCTCATTTCTTTTAATTTATTAATTATTATTAAGATAACTAATAAGTAATTCAAAAATCTATTCTCCCTCCCAATAAAAAAAAAAAAATTCCCCCCGATTTTCAAGTCGCACGATCAGAGACGTTTTACTGTTTGATTTTAAATTTGCGGAACATCTCGTCCCAAATCGAGACCATAGCTCTATCACAGACACCGACTGTTGAGTTTAAATTCAGCTTGTTGTTTCGGTTTCTTTTTAGTTTTCAATACTAATGTCTCTCTCGCTTCTTTTTGATATAGAAGATAGTTATCTGGTTTTTCCATTATGCGATGATTATTTAGTTATCAATGCAAAAAAGGATTGCTATTACTTGCCTTTCATAATTACTTCCTTTAGTTGTTTAGTGTTTTAACGAGAATTTAGTTCAGATACTAATTTTTATATTCCCCTTACTTTTATTATTAGTATATATATATATGCAATTCTGATAATTAATAATCATTTGGATAATTATTTATTCTAAAATTCGTAGAAAAGGAAACTTGCTCTCAGTTTTTCATATAAAATTATCTTCAAGGTTAATTTCATGTTCTATTTTTTTGTCCATGGTAGCCTAATGATCATAGTCGGGCGTGGACTCGTGGCCTTCATTGTTTTCGTTGATTAGTGGATTCTGGCCCTGATGCCTTTAAAAACCACCGTAAAGGTCCCATGACCTCCCTTGGGCGTGATGTAGAAGTTTAGAGAGGGAAGTGCCAGTTCAGGATTCGTCCTCGAAACATGACAGAGGCTCAAAATTACGATATCTGTATCCAATAGCTCTCTCTCATGTTGCTTCTAAATGCGACATTAATAAACAATCACATCACATCCCCTATTTTATTATTATTGTACGGTGAACGGCTTGCCGCACGTTGAGTTTGAACAAGCTCTTATTAATAAGTTACTTGAGACAAATACTTTGAATTCTTCATTTAATTTCAACTTATCTAGTTTCTAATTTTTTTTTTTATAAATTATGAAATTTTCAGTTAATTTTAATTTTAATTTAATAATTATGACGATGAAGTATTTCCTTCCTGTCTAGAAAGGAGCTCAGTAAGCTAAAATTCTTCGCTCTATTTACGCTATACGTACAATTTTGTTTTTTATTACGCATCGCTTTTACTTGATACTTGCGGTAAATACAACTGTGACGCCTGCCCGAACCGAGCTGCCTCTTGTGCCATAACTAGATTCAATTATTAAACACTAAGGTACAATAATCAATCAAAGAGACACTAGAACAATATCTACGGAATTTATTAACTTCTATTTACTATAACAACAACTATATATGCTCTCCTGGGGAAGATTTTTATTAACCAAATTCAACCCACCAATAGTAATCTAACAGACACTTACCACTAATCCTTCCTCGACTGCTACTCAGACTCCGGATCACTTGTTGAAAACAGTAATAACTAAACCTCTTGCATCAATCTTTAATCTAATTACCTATTTCAACCTCTCTTTCCAACTCCTCCTTCAAATTCTTTCCACTTCTCCTTCAGCCTCTCTATCGCGACTTTCAGTCGGAGTCTATATATTTCCTAACTCTCCCGCTTCACTTCATTTCCACCTGCTTCCTATCTGCATATTCACGTTTCATTTTTGGTTGGGCAAAGGTTGTTTAGCAAAAGCAATCAATCTTAATTAAAAGTCCCCAAGGTTAGTGAAGAGAAACCGCGAATAGCCCAACGTCACACAACTATGTTGAATTTCTCAAAAGCCTCTCAAACTTGTTTCGTATAATATCAGTCTAGTACTTGCTTAGTATAGTATCAGTCTAAAATGTACAAAAAGGGAATTGCAGATTACTCTACAGGATTTTGTAATATATCATGAGGTCTGATCTTAAAACCTGATAAACTGAAATTGTTCATAATGAGCCACACACTACACGAGACGTATTAAGAACAATATTTTTGTGATTTTTATTTAATAAATGAATTTAAAAATTATCTGCTTTAAAATGCTAATAATTAAATTAATCCATTGACTTCGTACATGAATAAAATTATAATTACTTCATCAAAAGGGAGTAGCAAATAGAAATTGAAACTGCATTAATTTACGAATCCAAATTTGACGCCAACAATTCGATAAATATCACTAATCATCATTGTACCCAATGTGGCTTTAGTTTAGAATCCGCGTTAATTACAATGATGCTAAATGAATTTCAAAATATGTAAAAGTGAAATATCATCAATATTAGTATGATTAATCTCTCCTGCTCACAATATTCCTTTCGAATGCATTTCAGATCATTATTCACAAAATGAGAAAATTCGACTTCCTTCCGTTCTCACTATATTTTCTTAAGCTTCTGGAGATAATAAAAGTGAATTTGCTGAAAGGAATAAAATCGATGAAACAGAATGAAATTACTCTAAACGCCGCCAAAAATATAAGAGCAAACCTCGCAATATGCATTTCTTGAAAGTTTCTTGCAGATTCGTTTTTCTTGTTGTTATTCCACATTTAAACACTATTAATGAATCGCCTGGTTATATATTACTTCCGCTTAATGTATTTGAAACTTGACCAACATACTTATGGTAAATTTCTAAAATATTTAAAAAAATTCATAGATGCAGCTATAAGCTTACGATTACGCGCTTTAAGACTTAAACTTTTCGACTATTAAAGGAAATGAAAACTAAAGAAAATGCAAGCAAAATAAAGCCAAGGGCAAATGACGCCTGTTTTGCATCATAACATAATAATTATACGTGACATAAACGTGAATTAAAGGAATGTATTGAACATAATTCAGTGTTAAATTAACAATTTCATGTACCGTGTTGTTAAAAATTCTGAAGGAACTTTTGATAAATTTTACTATGAGAAAACAGTCTTTTGGGATATTACAAACATTTTGTAGAAAACCTTCCAAAAAATTCAGTCAAACCGTTTCCCTGAATTTATTGATTACTTACTATTGTCACACTTAGAAGCAACACAATGGTTATTTGCCTTGGACATCGCAATTTTGAATTACGGTAAAATTATGAGAACGACGTAGACTGACGGCCCACTCCTACATTCTACGCCAAAGTGAGGACTTTGAACCCCGGCAGATTTAACGTGCATCATCCCCACTGCACGACCGGTCTTTAGTGAAATCAAGTCACGGAACCTCAAATCCAAACCCGATTCCTTTGAAAACAAGTGTTTTACGGACTTTCATTCTAAATGGCAGCACTGATAAATATAGGGACGTTTGAACACTAAGTGAATCTCAAAGTACTCACGTGGTATTGTAATTGGAAGCCTGTGGTATCTGCTAATCGTGCGGTAGCGTCCTCGTCACTTGTCTGTAGTTCAATAGGTGATTCTCAGGTGGGACGACTTAGAAAGTAGACTACCTTAAATTAAAATATGATAATTTGTCCATTTTGTTCAGTAAGTTATTTGGGTTGAATATATGATATAATTAATTGATTTTTAATCATTTTTATGAGAAATCGTATTTTATCGGTACCTCCTATAAAAATGTGTTTCACTTTAGAGTAAGACGACGATCCAAAGAAAATTATTTGCAAGACGCGCAATGAATTCCTGGGTTTCTTCTCCCCGCTTACCTGCACATTTTCCGCCTTTCTATTTTCTCCTGAGATTGCATTTCTTTTTCTGCTCAAAATCGAGGAGTAGGGGATGGGGAAAAAAAAGACGAGGTTGGTAGTTAATGTGGCATTTTGCCTTGACCCAGAATCCTACTTATGTTCTTCTGAACTGCTGAGGGACGTTTTAAACATTCTTAGCCAGATGAGAATCCATCTTGTCAGTTGAAATTACCTGAGCATTCGCTTCCTCAAAACTTTTATAAAATCAATATAGCAAACTAAGACATGACGTTTGATGTTACATTTAAATTTTTTAAAAATCGCTTATTTAATTCTTACTTTTTAAATGAGAAAAATTAATTGCCTAATACTTATCTCAGTTTTATTACTTAGTTACTCCTCCTTTCTACAAGAGTTAATTTTAAAATTGTAAGAATGCTATTGATCAACATTTATGAGGTTCTTCGTCCCTTTTAAACCTGCATTTTGAACTGGCTCTAAAAGAGATAGCTACGCTTCTTTACGTTAGGTTAAAAGGGTACAAAATTTCTATTTACAATAATTTATTTTCAAATTTATTTAGATGTTATGTATTATATTTCCAGGAAAATATTAGAGTTAAAAGTTTCTATGCAAAAGAATATTATTATCTAAGAACTAGTTGCATACCAAAATAGTTATCAACAATTGTTAGTATTGTTCGTGGACTAGTCCATTCTCGTTTGCACGCTTAAGAGATCTCCTTTGAATGAACCAAAAGAATGATGCATAATATATTTAGCGTTATAACAGGCTTTACACTGTTATGCTGGGTTTCCAGAATTACTTCTGGCCAAACTTCCATCAACACCATATCTGTGTGCAAAGGTGTGTTTTTCCTTTGGTTGAATTTTTATTAATTACAGTTTCTCCTTAATTTCTTAAATCATTCGTTATGAAAGGTTCACTGAAATGTGATGGTTGGATCCGTAACATTGTATAACACTCCTTCCGAAGCATTGATCGCATAATTGAGCATTGCCTTCACTATTCTTCCCTCCATCATATTTTCTCTACCTTTTGCCTTGAGTTGAATTGGTTTGATTCTCAAATAGTATGTAATTATTATTTAGGGCTTATGGTGTATTAAATGAATGGACAGTTTGACGTATTTAAATAAATGTTTCACTTATTTTCATAAGAATTTTTTCATTTAATATTTGTAAATTGGTTTTAGGTTATCTTTTTAGTTATTTGTTTTTGTTCTAAATTCATCTTTAAAATATGAGTCTTATAATCCAGGCCTTATAGTATATCCTTTATCTCGCATATGTGTATATATATATATATATATATATATATATATATATATATATATATATGTTGCAGCATCCGCTAGTCATGTAACATTTCAACAAATGAAAAAATCAAATATTATAAGCATTAAAAACGCATAAATATTGTTAAATGTGCTGTATTGTATAATACCCATCATAAAAGCTTATTAAATATGAATCTAAGCAGCATTTAATTACATACACACATTAAAATGATATTAAAAGCAATAATTAATGTATTAATGAATGAATTAAGTAATAAAAAAAGGATAATAATTAATGTAGATAAAAATTATGCTATATGCAATATTTTGGGCTTATACATATTCAATAATTTTCATATGTAAGAAAAATAATTTAAAAATCACACAAGTGATTTTGCTTGTTAATTTTGTTGGGGTTCGAAATCCTCACGCTAATGTGGGGTGAAGATTCGTGTGTTTCTAAATAGGATGTGCTTCGAAATGGAACGTTTTTCTGCTAGGATAATATTTGACTTTTCAGTGTTACTTTTCTCCTACTCCTACCAATAATCAAAAATTGGTCAAATACTTCTAGTGCAGCTTGTTTCAACTCATCATCTATAAAATTAGTGTCGATACGCGGACCACGTTTTTGAAATATATTTCGCATTTTTATTCTTTTATTTATTTATTTTGCTGGTTTCGACGCCTCATGGCAAGAAATGGGTTAGAAAGAGTAAGTGATATAACATTGATTGGTAAATCACAGTTACAGTTTCTTAAAAAAATTGCAATGGATTGTAAAAATGGTGTTTCACATTTTATTGTGAAAAAGACATGTTTCTCAGGAAACGATAATTTGCAAAAAAACACTAGCTATTATTATTTGACACTACACATTTAAAATGATGACTATACAGAAAGATGTATGTCTAATAGGTTGCAGTGCTACATTTCGTCGAATTCACGTATGCCGTAAAATAATGATAATCGCTTTCTTTTATTACAACGGTAGAGTTTCTCCGGTTTAACAAAACCTTAAAATCGAAATGAAAAGTAAATTTAGCTTCGGTAAGTAATGAAATCTCAAAACTATATCCTTTCTAAACTTTAAATAAAATTTAAAGGTTTAGAGAAGATTTGATATATGGCTTTCTAAAAGTCTAATTTAACGTTAGTAATGTGATTCGAAAAAGAAAAAGAAAATGAAATTTAACGATGGAAATTAGCATATTTCAAAAGAAAACATAACCATTAAGATTGTAAGCTTTGAATGAAATAAGGTATCGGAATAAGTAATTAATTATGAATGAAATAAATTGAAGCGGTAGGCAATAAATAAGTAAATGTACCATATTTTTTCGCTAGTAAGAAAAAAATTATAATTATACTTAAAGAGGGGAGAGGTTTGTTCTAAAAATGGGATATA
>BMAW01000493.1:0-11439 GCA_019974015.1 Nephila pilipes | reverse complement strand
ATGAACATGCACAAAATGAAGTTTCGTGTTCTTCAACATGGTACAGAGCTAGCAACACGCATGGAAATGCAATTTTCAATTTTTTTTTTTACAAATTTTACCAATGAGATCTGAAAGCATTTACTGAAGCATGTCTGCATTATTGTTCTCTTATTGTCTCGTCCAAATTCTTAGTTGAAGTGTAGTTTGTTGAATAAAACTGCGCTGCATTTGTTCTCAGGTCAAACCCAATACATTCAAGAATATTTTATATTTATTTATATTATTTATCATTTAAATTAATTATTCACCTTCCTTTTAAAAACTAAACTTTCATTCTACAGAAATCATCTAAACTAGGGGTTCTTTCCTTTAAATACAAAACATATTTTAAAACTTACATAGTATCAATGACAATTAAACATTTAAGATAAAATTTCTTTACTTTCATTACAAAACAAAACACATTGTTGATATTCATTTTAAAACTGCATAATATTCATCAGAATAAAATATTCATTTCAAAACAATGTAATATTCATCATATTCATTCTCATCAATATAGTATTTATGTCAAAGGAGAACCATATTCCTTTCAAATCAATATAGTATTCTTTTAAATCAATATATTATTTAGTTATCATATATCAATTAATTAATTTTAATAAAAAAAAAGAACATCTTTCATTCAAATCAAAAGTATATAAAATCTAAAATATTTCTCATTACATAACTTTTAAATCTCCACTACACATATCAAACAAAAATATTGTTTAAATAATTTTTTAAAAATTGTACAGTTCTTAAGAATTAAATCTCCATTTATATATCACAAATTATTAATTTTCTTGTTTGTTTATTTTGTTTACCTTATATAACAATAATAAGGTTTCCTTTTATATATTCAAAAAAATGTTATATTAAAAAGATTCTGAAATAATATTCATATATTTGCAAATTTTAAAAATTAATTTAGAACTAAGTTGAAAATCCTTTCACTTCTGTATCATATAATATCACAGTCATTGCAACTTAAACTTCCTTTTAAAAACCACACACTCTTACAACAGAATAACTCCAAAACTTTGACACAACGTATGCATGCAATACCTTTTCAAAAACTCTTATAATCTTTCAATTAAATTCTAAAATACACTTATGTTCATTTTTCATTTTCATAAGAAAAGAATATCAAAATTAAACCAATAACAATTTTAATTAAAAAAAGCAACAAGCAATTCTATCATCATATATTCTTAAAAAGATACCACACAAATTTGGTTTCCAGTGTTGATGTACTTTTATAGCATTACCAAAAAATACATGAAATATCAATAAAATGATATCATAGACATATCGTTTTAATATACATTAAATTCTAAATAAAACAAAATATTATTGTGCTTACTTTATGAAATGTTCACCACTTTAAAATTCAAATCCCAAGTCAAAGAAATTTCAATGAGATATCAGTGCACGGCATTCATAAAACCATGCAGCATAAATAGAAAAATAATGTATAAAATTGTTTACTTAAATGCTGTCCTATTTCAAAAATTATGAATTATTCTTGCGTATCCGACCTGAAAGAGTCACAACAGATTTTATTACAGATGTTAGGATTCAGTTCACAGGTATAGCAGAGAATGTTTTAGGATCTTATTTTCATGTATTAACGACAAGTTGAATTTCGAAGAGTTTAATTCAAAGGAAATGCTGGTGTGACAGTAGAAAACGACATCTATTTTACAAATGAACTGGAAATTTCTTACTGCTTTTTCTTCGGTTGTTGTGGTCACAGATTTATCGCTTGGCGAAAATTTGAAGTCGTAAGTATTTCGTTTTTTCGAACATAGCTGAACAGAAGGATGATTACCTTTAAGGATATTGTTTGGTGACAGTGAAGTTGCGTCTCTCTCTTTTAAATCTTTTAGGCTATTGCAGTTGGTTTAACGTTTCACCATTATGACGCTGCATCTCTCCCGTTTTCCAGCTTTAGCGGCAGTCTCGTTGCGGGTTTAGTCAAAACCATAGAGATGGTAGCCTCTCTTTATCTCTACATTATTGGCAGATTTCGACGGTCACACGAACTATCTAGTCGATTTTTTTTAAAAAATTAATTTAAAGATTAATGAATAAGTAAAAATAAGACATTCCAAATTCATGGTTGTAATGAGAACACTTTTTTCCAATTTAGACTGTTTCTTCATTTTGATGAGTGAGATAAGCAATAAATATTTAAAAAAAAAAAAAAAAAAAAAAAAAATGGAACAAGAAAGAGATGAAGCTCCGACATCTCGATCAAATTGGGAGATAATTTTATTTCTCCAGATCACGTGGTAACTCACGTGGTATAAGATGAAGGATTCCGAAGGATTTCGATGAAGTCTTGTCTAGTGGGGATTATTTCCAACAGATTAAAAACTATGTGAAAAAGTTGATTCTACAGATTTTATGAGCACGTGCTAGTATAAGTGAATGGATAATTTGGCATTGTATCAGCAAATAAGGATGAACTCTTTACTAATGAGTTATAGAAAGGGGGAAATTACAAAATACGATCACATATATTTATTTGGCTCAGATTATTTACGGCAACGCATTCTGAGAGTCAACGATTATACAGTTACCAGATTATCGTATTTAGCCAAATGACTTTTCTAAGGTCGCTATATCTTGCAAGCACTCAAATCTTTTTTAAAAGATTATTTAGCTTATTTTTAGAATGTAATGCAATTTATTTTTTTTCCATACTTTTTAAATACATCGCGTGGATTTTAAACATTTTTAATTTTGAATTAATTAAATTAAAAATATCTCATTTCCTCTGCACATTATAACAAAAGCTTCCAAAGAAGTATTTTTCTGGATATTAAAAAAAAAACCTATCAAAAAAGTTCAGATTTAAGGATCAATCCTTAAAATTTTCTTCGTGGCAAAGTATCTGTTTTCCTCATAAAAATTCTGCAATCTTATCTCAGCTACGGATTCTCTAGAAATAAAAATTAAAACTGAATTATCCACATTCAGACACATCAAAGTAAGTTACCTTTTTGGATCGCTGCATTATGTCATCACATTATTCGTCTTAATTAAACACCTCTATATCTTTTTCTTCACACTTCCCATTGTATACAAAAACATATGTTGGAACACTGACATTTTTCTAGCACAACTCAAAAGCAGGAATTTTCTTTAAAAAAAATGGAATTAACTCAGAGCTATTAGCGACGGACCTCGTAATTTTGAGCCTCGGTCAAGTGACGAGGACGACACCTGAGATGGCACCCCTCTCCTAACTTCCACACCACGCCAACGGGGGGGGGGGACTTTGGGCCTCGACAGATTTAGCGTTCATCAGACCCTGCTACGCGGAGGGTCTTTTGTGGCACAAGGCTCGAACCTCCGGCTCGACGAAAACCGCCGACCGAGAGTCCACGACCACTAGGCGGCCATCTTTTAAAACATATAATCGATTTAAAAAGTGGGTCCAAAAATATGAAATTAAAATAAATGTGTAAAAAAATCTGATGCAGTTTTTTTCACCAATAAAATATTTCACCCAGGTATTGGCAAATAGCGGCCCGCTAAGAGTTTTTTGGGGCCTTCAAGGCAGGTGCCCGACAACAAGAAAAGTGAGATTTCTTGAAAGTGATTCTTTCTTGAGAGAAGGAAAGTCAGCGTGTCCCTTCCCGTGTGTAAAATAATTTAAAGCAAAATTGTTTTCAAAACAAGTAGAAGAATGCAATATTTATTATATTCCTTTATTAGGAAAATAGAAAGTACCTGAAAGTGTTTCTGCTAAGATTAGGGATCATCTGTAGAGTTTGGAGATCACAAGATTTCGGAACTTGACGAAAATCGAACCTAAATACAATTCGCTCTCTTATCCCATCACTACTGATATTGACGCAGCAGCTGAGGAGTTATAGCTTATCCATCCGCACTATATCAGAAATGTTTAATTCTGTGACATTAAAAGACTTTTACAAGGTTTTTCTGAAAGGAAAATATTTTTGATATTTGGGTCTGCATATATTTGCGGAGAAAATTTTTCGTGATTGAACATCAATTATTGAAAATATAGATGCTCGTTGACAGACATTAACTTGCAGACAATGATGAGAATCTCAACAAGCTACTTCACACTTTTTCTAAATTTATTTTAGAATAGTGTGATTGCGTACATTTGTCTCATTAAACTGATTCTAAAATTAAATGTCTTCACGACTATAGATGATATGAAATAAACACAAAAAATAAAACTGATTAAAATTGTATTTAATTTATATTTATTGATTTTTCTGATAAACTTTAAACATTTTCTGAAATGTTTAATTAACTATTGAATTTAATCATTTTTAAAAGATGCTGCCCGTCGTTAGCCTCCGCTTCTAGAAAACAATTATCCCCTCCCTGTAATATTTTTCTCTTCTCTCCTCATTAAAATTTAAATTCACATTAAATACTCTTCGCATCAAAACTCTTTCTATCTTTCTTCTTTATGTGAATAAAATTACTTCTTTCATCCACTTTTTCTTGTTATTTTTATGAGACTTCTAGGGGAAAAAACTCTGAAGCAATTAAATTTCGTTGCAGCATTTAATTTAATTTTTTTTACCCCTCATAACTATATACTCAGATATATATTTATACTGCGGAGTTATATCCCCATCTGGAGCTCTGAATTTCCATACCTGGACTGGATTAGATAATAAGCTTTGAAATTCAGTTGCGTTCGGAGAGTCGCATATACGCTCTTACATGATTTCATATAGATAGAGGTGTCTCTTACATTGGCACCTAAATTGAACGCACAAATTTGTCTTAATATTATTTCACCAAAGACAGTGGCACATCACTGACAATCCGGATGACTAAAATCTGGTTGGCTGGCTTTGTTGGCGCAAGGGCCATATTTGGTCAAAATCCGCTAAAGATTCGTTAATTTATATAAAAAACGTTTATCTGTTTTTTAGATTAAGCTCTATATTTATGTAAGAAAGGAAGAAGAGATGAGATGTCAAGAAAAAAGATGTAAAATATACTCATGGTCAATAAATAAATAAATAACGCACCAAAAAGGAAGCGTCAGAATAAAATAAAATTTTGTGAATGTGATTGTGTGTTGGTATGTAAAAATGTTTATAAAATCAAAGCATAAAGATCTTTTACTGTATAGAAAAACATATAAATGTGGACACACTAGTACCTTGTTGGGCCACCTCTAACGAGGATGTAAGATGCCAGGCGGTCAAGCATTGAGGTGTACAAGTTTCATATACTATTATGAGGCTAATTATCTTATACTTGTTGCATCCTAATTCTATACGCTAAAAGAGCGCTGAAGTAATCACTTCAACTAGTCCCGTACGCTCTCAAATAGAGATAATTCTGGTGAGTATGGCGACTAAGAAATGGTTTCAGCTTGTCTCAGACGATCCCTAAAAATACTTGCCGTTTGTGGCCGAACAATATCTTGCTGAAAAACTAAGGCTGATTACCCTACCATGAGTAACAACATATTTACGATTGCACGATTTCTTGAACATCTTGTTGAGCCGTTAAAGTTCCCTGTTCCACAATTAGATATGATCGACTGTCTTAAGTGGTGGTTACCCACCCCATCACAACTGCAGTAGAAGCCGTATGTCTCTACAGAATAAGCCGGATTTGACTGCTGACCAATAGGCCGCCACACTTGAACACGACCATCCTGGATTCCCAGACAGAATCGGGATTCCTCACTGAACCTTGTCAATCACTTGAACTTTCCTCAATGACGATACGGTTCCATTCCCTGGCCATCCAAGTTCGTCGTCCTGATAAAACTACAAATGAAAGCGACGGTGTCGAGCAGTCAGAGGTAAAGTTTGTAACGGGCTTCATGAGAACAAACCTCCTTTATCTAGTTGTCTGGAAATTGTCCAGAGTGAAACAGTACTTCCCTATGAAGATGTCACTTGGGAATGAATGGTGGATATAATCATCGCTGAGGTTGATTGGGCTTGTCGACAAATGAAGCGATTCTCTGTTGGTCGATTTAGGTCACCCAGAACTGATATATTGCCTGTGGGGGCCTTCACGCACCAACTGCAACTGACATTTTTTTTACAGATTGGTAATAACGGCGAAGTTGGCGAGAAATACGTCGATACATCCATTACGTTCCTCTTAATCCAACAATGCGTCCTCTTTCAAAATTCGCCAATTGCATAACTGGTGAATAAGTTAATACTAGTATTTTTTTGATGTGTATATATGTTCAAAATAAAATAAATTAAAGCAAATGCTGGTAAAAAAGAATATCAAATTGTTTTTATATTATTTAGTGCAAGATGCATTTCAGGGGAAAAAACTTAATATTTTATAGAAAAATAATTTTAAAAGAGTCCTCTTGTCATACTTTAATATTCAATATATTAGATATTACATTCCAGCTAAAACACAAAATAAAATATGCTTTATTTTAATTTTGCACTATCTGAAAACCTTAAAGTATTATGTGCATTAACTTGTTTAATTACTTTCCATGCTTTTTGTTAAAAAAAATCAAGTTCTTAAAGGTACACATGAAATACACTTTTAAAATTTGAAAATAGCGCACCAAGAAGGGAACTTTAAATTGAAATGAAATTTTATACACGTAACGATACATATGAGAGATTAACTTAATTTCAATATTAAGACAGTTCAACGAATACAGTGTACACAATTAAACAAATACAGCGAAACTTCAATAGCGCGTCAGACCATCACTTGCTGTAATACATGCCGCAACACGGTCCTACATTGAGTTGATTAGACGTTGGATGTTGTTCTGAGGCAAATAGGCCGGCCGAGGAATCGTCTGAACATGATGTAGACAGTTTTGAGCTACTCGAGCTGCACGCGGATGAGCATTATCTTGCTGAAAAATTGTCCTTGGAAAACCATTTAACGAAAGCCCTACGTGGGGTCAAATGATGACATCAACATAACACTGGCCCGTAAAGGTTCCATGTATCCCAATTAGAGTGGACCCGCTAAAAGCTATGCCTCCCTGGACCATTACTCCTGCTTTGCGGGCAATGTGTCGTGCGACAGTATGGGTGGGGACTCACCAGGGCTCCTCCACACCCGTACGTGGTTACAATCTGTCCCAGAAACAAACCGAGACTCTTGCGCCATGTTTTGCAAATCTGTGACATTCCATGTTACTCTGGCCAGGCACCACAGTAGACGGAGTCGCCGATGTTTCGGTGTTAAAGATAGTACACGATTGGATTGGAGATTCGTTTCCTCAGTGCTTCTAGAAATGGCTTATGGTACAACCGGAAGCCCTACTTCTGATTGTATCATGCATCGAGTCACTGTGTTTCCCGCCAGGTTGAGCCTGCTAGCCTTCGGTTTCCATACTGATGATCAGACCCATCTCAAACTCGTTTTACTGTGCGAAAAGTCTCCTCACACGTCTACCTAGCATTCTTTGCTTACTAAAGTCCTCCTAGAATCGGAATGTGATCGTTACGTTTATGAATCACCCACTATTTTCCAGTTTATACAGGACCCACTTCCTAATTAAAGCGCAACTAAAGGGTGTGTGGTCATACGCATTGGCATCAGATTCGATTCATTTTCATATCGGATATCATTCGACTACTTTGCAAAGTGTCATGATTGTAGCTTATTTCCTTCGTGGTACGCTATTTTCAATATTCCTGAGCTTATATAATAGGTATTTAAATTTATATTCTACTCTTACTTTTAGTTCTCAAGGTTGTTGTTTTTTAAAATTCCTTTCTAAGAAGTTTTCTTACTTTCTTTTTACCGCTTTCACATTTATTAAAGTAATTATTTTCAAAAACGGTAAAAAAAAATTCCGTTTTTTTTGCTAATAAATCAATAATTTTAAAATAACTTTGAGTACGTTAATTATACTGAAATTTTAAGCTTTTTTTAGAATTTTTCATCGAAGAGATCGTAAAACTCCTGTATTTAAATTAAACATGAACAAAATAATTTTTTTTAACGGAATGAATTGAAAGTAAGAGTAATCAAGTAAGTGCCTAAAGTAATAATAATTAAAGATAATTTAATCAAAAATTATTTATTATTAATCAAAAATTAATCATATATTAAGTTAAAAAAATAAATTGAACAGAGGACCATTAACAAACCTAAAGACTTGTTGCTTAATAAAAGCAACAGAAAAATTTATTTAATTTTATTTAGTCAACTTGTTCCAGAAGGAAGATTTTTGAAAAAAGAATTCCTCAATCCCTTTCCTTTGTTACTTCTTATTAATTTTAAAAATACTCTTTTGTAATATAAAACAAGGAACTAAAGGTATGCTTTAAAATCAATGAATAATTGGAACAAAAAGCATTATTTATATAAAAAAAAAAAAAATTCTGTTAACGAATGCTTGAAGTAATGATGTGGTCAAATGAAAATTTAAAATTTAAAGTATCCAAATAAGAACAAGCACAAAAACTATAGGTATCGAATTCAGTCGAAATTGAAATACTTTTATTTAAGTCTTCCATCTACCGGCCATTTGGATTACGTGGACGTAATGTTAATCTTATGAAATTCCGACTATCGTTCTCAAATCTTTACTATTTTACTTATTTGAATGCAATAAAGGTGTATCTGAAAAAGCAAAAAAATAATGAATGCTTTAGTAGATTTTTTCCCCCATCCGATTCTTAAAAATATTTTTAGACTAGAAAACTCTCAAACGAATAATTAAAATAAGGGTAAATTTTTTTTTTAAATATTGGAGGAAAAAAGTAATTCCTCAGAAGCATTCATTATTTTTTGCTCTTTCAGATGCACTTTATTGCACTAAAATAGTTAAAGTAGTAAAGATGAGAGAATTAAAGTCGAAATTCCATAAGATTAACATTAAGTTAACAAAATCGAAATGGCGGGTAGACGGGAGCCTTAAACATTTAAATTGATAAAAATAAACGTGATCACATAAAAAGAACCGACTTGGTGCATTGAATAAATTACATAAATTATGCATTTAACTTAGTCAAATGGTTTTGATGTTGCTAATATAATATATGTTGCATGATATAATATATGTTATGATGTTGCTGAGATATATGTTTGATAAAAATATTTATATTTATTTATGTATTCCATTTATTTATATGTTTAGATTCTAATAACTGCTAAAATACTACTTTTAATTTAAACATTATTTGATTCGATTAATTCAAACATCATTAGATTTCGTCGTCAAAAGATTTTCTTTCATATCTAATAATTCTTTACGGATATAAGTTTTTCTTTTAAATGTTTAAATAACATATTTAATACAAATATTACAGCAAACTCAAAGCAAACAAATCTTTTATTTTTTTATTCTCTCATCTGATCAACTGTTAAGAGCATGAAGAAGAAAGAAACATAAATCTCATGAACACAGCAACTAGAAAAGTAAAAAAGAAATTATTTGCTTTGTATTAAAACTGATGAAATTGTTAGGATAAAAATAAAGAAAAAATGAATTGATGCTTATGATGGAAAACGGAAACTGAGAATTTTATTCCCTGAGTGGCAAACGGAAGTGGAAAACATATCAACATGATTGGCAAAGCGAAACTAAAGAATTTTATGCCATAAGTGGAAAAAATGAATGAAGGAATTTTTATTTTGATTGCAAAACGAAAATATAACATATTTTGACTTAAGTAGCAAAGCTTAACTAAAGAATTTCAGGCTATGAGTGTCAAAACAGAATAAACAAATTTATTTTTGTGATATCAAAACAGAAACTCAAAATTTATTGATATGAATTGCATAAAACAGATAAGAGGAATTCAATACTAGATTGAAATATGGAGAAAAAAATTAATTTTGATATAGCGCATTATCGTCAATAGAATTTGCTAAAATTTGCCTTTTGAATTAAAAAAAAAACGTTTTTGAGAAGCCTATTGTTAAAAGAGTTCACAGAATAATTTGAAATACGAGCAGAATGTTCGTTTTGATTATAAAATTTTAAGATTAAGGCAATTTTTTGGTAATTTTTATTCTGTTAAACAATTTTTAAACTGTAAAATTCTGTAGTAATTTTTCTATTTAAATCTGAGTTAAAAAAAATGACGTGTATATATATATGTGTGTGTGTGTGTGTAGGATTTTCCAGCTGATTATCAAATAATTAATTGTATTTTCCAATGTATTGTAAAATCAGTTCCTCAGTTACGCGATAGATGACACCACGAATCAGCGTCATGTGATAGTTCGTGAAACGCCACCTATTCCCAAACAAAAACTGAGAGACATTTCGTTCTCGCTCTCTTTCCTCCACTTTCCGCTTCTCTTCTCCTTCGCATTACCCGCATCGGAAATAAACTCTGAACGCCAGAGCGCGTTCCAAAGCCCATCGCAGATATGGGATAAGATTAATTATGCCGCCATCTATCTGTCTCAGAAGAACTGTTTACTCCTAATAGAGATAACCTATATATAGATTGATGTGGATATATTTTCATTCTCCATCTCCCCATCTAATAAACGAAGTAGAACAAGTTGAGCCTCATCATTGAATTCCTATGAAATCATCATAGAATCTGGTAATGGAATTCCTCCCCTAGACAAATCAGCCCTTTGCGTATGAGCAAACCAGTGTTGATTCGGGATGTACAATCTCATCACCCCGTTCTACATATATATATATATATATATATATATATATATATATATATAGAGAGAGAGAGAGAGAGAGAGAGAGAGAGAGAGGATTGTTAAATGATGGAAATAAAGAAAGTCAAAGTAGAAATATTACATGCATGCAAAGTAGTTATAAATTAAATAGAAATATTTTCTTACAGTTACGAATTGCATAAAGGTTCCGTAAGAATATCAGGTGTTTATACACCTACACTCCAAGTTTCTTTGCTTTTTGTAAAATTTTGCAATTTTTGTACTTGGATGATTTAACGTATCGGTCGCATATTGCTACTTCTGCTAACCTTAACATATGTGCCTACCTCAAAACCAGGGTTATCGTGAAAATTTTCGAAAGTTTCTTTATTAATTTTTATTAAAGCCCACACATAAACGATTTCAAGAAATGCTTGCATTTGTTTTTAGGGTAATTAGAAAAAAAATCACAGCCCAGATTTCAAACTGGAAGTTTAATTTAAAGCGACTGGAAGTGAAGTTTTTCAAGATCCATCACATCCATGGTACATCAGGAACTCGGTCATCCACAATGACCTGAAAATAGAAAAAATTGAGAATTTCATCACTAAACTTTCTCGAAATATCTTTCTAACTATTGAAAATCACCAAAATCCCTTGATCAGAGCACAAACAATATTTACAGAAGTAAACCTAAAATAAAATTTCGCCTACAAAACTACGAAATGGTCTCAACCTCTCAAACCGCCGTATATTCATTTTATCAATAAGTGTTAAATCTTTGCCGACAAAAGTTCGCTGATAGCCCATAAAGTA
>BMAW01000477.1:137858-151257 GCA_019974015.1 Nephila pilipes | reverse complement strand
TACTTTCCATCCTGTCCAATTAACAACTTCCGAAATAAAATTATCCTTAGGAATGCCTTTTTTTACATTTTATAAGTTCTTCATCTTAAAATATAGCATTCTTACTTTTTTTACAAAATTCTTCTAAAATATCTGAGTTAAAAGCTTAGTAATAAATTTTTACAAAATATAAAACAATTATGATCTGACTGTTACAGTGTAATAGAATAATGAACTTTAATGTAAATAATTTTGAGCCAGAATTTCCTCAGATTAAGTAAGCTTAGAAATAAGATGAGGTTATATAAGAATAATAAACTAACTGATTATAAAAGTCTTCTATAAAATATACAAAACATCAGATATGGCTGATTAGACGTGTTAGCTAGGTCTTTTGTTTGATTAATCACAAGGGATATGAAAAAAAAAACTTGATCTTTTTTTGCCAGAAGCAGAAAGTATAACATAGCCAGATAAAAATAAATTTCTTAAACCAAAGATAAATGTTTAAATTATTTCAAATATTCAAATTTACGAACAAAACTAATTTATTGACTCTCTCTTTCTGTATTACAACTCTATCACGTTTCTAATAGTCCACGGCAAATATATTTTAAAAACTAACTACATTCTGTCAAACGGGTGAAAATGAATCATAAGACGTGTAAAAAAAAACTCATACCAAAATATATCGTTCCATATTCACATATATTATGGTTCTTTGCTTTTATATACGGTTATATTCTAAATATCCCAAATTATTCGTGATTTAAATGTGAATTAGAATCAGACTACAAAATCTATTTAAAATTATGGTACTTTTCCGTTAAGGGGGGGGGGGGGGGAAGGGCCGATAGTTAATTCTTTTGCCAAGCTGGAGGAGGTATTACGGGCAGCCGCAGTAGTGAGTAGGGACAGAGGTGGATTCGCACGACTTGATTTGTGAATTCTTTTGCAGCCTTTAACTTGGAAAGGTTCGAAGAATATTTATCTAAATCATTGAAAAAATTAAATAAAATATCTACGCATTAATAGTAATATATTCATAATTAATAAGTAATATATTCATAATTAATAAGTAATATATTCATAATTAATAAATGTAATATATTATAAATATTCTACTTAAGATAATAACACATGGATCAATAAGTCGAGACTGTGCGGTCGTTTTTTGCGTTTCTCTTCAAACATAACAAATCAATATATAATGTATTTGATCGGTTACCTTTTTTTTCGGGAAGTGAAAGTAAATGTTAATTTTCTGAACGAACAATCGATAGAAAATTGTATAAAGAGCTATCTATCACAAACAACAACACTTGACGAAATAGGACTACATTTCAGACATATTGTCTCTTTGCTTTATGAATAATACATTTCAAATAATTGTAATAAATTTCAAATAATTTTTGAGCAAATTACTGTTTATTTTGAATGCATTCAACTTTTTGCAAACGAATTTTTGTTGTTAAATCTGACCATTGCGATTTCTATTTCATTTGAAAGTCACTACCTGTTTATGTAATATGTTGAATCATATATGGATTTAATTGTTTTGATGATTTACAAAAAAAAAAAAAAAAAAAAAAAAATCAGCAAAAAATATTTAGAGGATTTTTTCAAAATAATAAGGAAAAGGTACCGGAGTTTTTACTTCACTTTTACTTAATATTAATCATTGGACTTTGACGGGCTATATTTCCAAGGTCTTCTAAAATTGAATTTTTCTAATTTGATGTGATTATTTATGAAAGAAGCAACTTGACTGCTGTTGGAGACGGACCTCGTAATTTTGAACCTCTGTCAAGTGACAATGACAGCACCTGAGCTGGCTTCTCCCTCTCCAATCTTTCCCACCACGCCAGCGAAGGCACTTTGGTCCTTGAGCAGATCTCCGGACAGTTACAGAGTTACAGAGCATGATCTGCATTTACAGAGCATGATATCCGGATCTTTAATGACATCAGGGCTCGAACCCAAAACTCGACTAAAACAACGCTTGCGGAGAGTCGGTGACCATGACCACTATTAGACTACCACGTGCATTGTTTTTTTTTCTTTCTAAAAATCCCTTAATTTGATCTACATTGATATTTAAAAATCTTTGAAACAAAACTATGCTGCATATGTAGACTCCCAAACGTATGTACATATGAAGATGTATGTATACATGCATAATTTTGTAAACGCTTTTGTTTTGAAAAAATGAATAATCAGAAGATAAAGTATGAATCCAAAAATCATGCAACATATATTTATATTAAATTTATGCAAGATTAATAAACTTTTTGGAAATATTTTGTAGTTGTATATCACCAAAGAAGATTTAATCATATGTGACAATCGGAAGAAATGATTAATACCTATGAATTATGATAATTGTTTCAGCACATCCTGTGTACATTATAAATTATTTGGAATTTAAAAGACTGTTCATGCTGAATTTAGTAATGATGGTATTAAAATTTAATGTTTGAGTCTTATTTCCCTTGAACTAAATGTATATGCATAAACTCCATAAGTATAGCCATTTTAACTTTTATGATATACTTTTGTTAAACAGTAATAAGTATTATGTATGTTATTTAATTTGTAACATATGTTATGACTATATTTGCACTTATGTTTTAAACACAAACATATCAAAAACGTTTATTCCGTTTTTGATATTGTAATCTTAAAATTAAGTTTCACAGTAACATAACTTACTCTAATCTCTCCACATGTTCTAAAATAAATCAAAATATTTCATTAAATGTAAGTCATATAAAATCTGAAGCTACTTTTTCATATAGTTACTTTCTGAGTTCTTTTAAATTTCACTTTTAATTCTATAAATTTTATTCATAGGATAGTTTGTATATAAAATTCAGCAATGTATTAAAATACTTTAAATTTCTGTAAATCCTAATGTAATAGATAATTTACTTTCTGGTGTGTTTGTTGACTCTGGGCGTCGCTTTCTTACTCGTTATACCTTTCTGTGCGGAAACTCAAAATTGCTTTTCAAGCTATTTCCAACATCCTTTCCCCTTAAGACCTCCTGCGAATATCTAAAAAAAACATGTTGAAGAAAGTATGACAGTCGCAACACCCTTACGGTAACGATAAAAAGGAGGGAAAAAAAGAGCCCATGATATGTTCGATGCTTGAGAGAAAATTGGATCAAAAATTAGATGTCTGCTTTTGAAGTCCGTAACATTGATACCTCTTTTCTTCGTGAATCTTTTTTGAAGTGACGAAATCGAATTAAAGTTTTTCCTTCTATAAAGTATTCCTGAGTTTGGATGGTAGCTGCTCTAAGAGGAAAAAAAAGGAAAAATGTTTTTATTGCAAGCCTATTTTATATATGTAAACTAGTTTCTTATTTTATAAAGGTGTACCTATAATTTTAAAGAAAACAATTTTATGTTAGGAGATTTGTCTTATGATGATGAATATGAATATGAAAATTTTGTATTCATACTAAATAATCATAAAATAAATATTATATTTATTTGTTAGAAGAGGTTTTTTTTAAATATATACTTGTTTTTCTAAGAATTAAGACCCTAAATTGATATTAATAATAATTGCAGAATATTAAAGATTAAAATGAATGCATATAAAATATTTTTAAATAGAATATAATCTTAATTTTGTTTGAACTTTATATACTTGGCTATATTTTTTGACACAATTTGAAACGATTTATTTTAATAATGTTTTTTTTTTGATGCATTATTATTACATAATTTGAGGAAAATGGTAAAGAGAGTAGGAAAATCCTGTTCACATAAACATATGTTTAAATTAATATTAATATGTATTTTAATGAAGTTAATGTATTATGTAATAAATAATCTTAATTTTGCTTGAACTATATTATTTTGGCTATATTTTGTTTTGACATAATTAGAAACGTTTAATTTTAATAATTGTTTTTTGACACATTATTATTACGTAATTTAAGAAAAATGGAAAAGAGATGTAGGAAAATCCTGTACACATAAACATATGTTTAAATTAATATTTTTCAAAAACTACATTTGAATGTTTCATTTTCCGAAAACCAATATTGAACCTAAACGAGGAATTTAAACATAGTTTGTAATACATTACATTCTTAATAATTCTCAAAATTTGTTGACTTTAAAACAATTATAAAGATAAGTTAGATAATATGTCTTACATAAAATAAATGTAATTCATTTTTGTGAATTTTTTTTTTTATTTTCCTTCATATTTTCAAGCGTTTTGTTCTTATTCTAATCGGATATTTCTTTTTTAAAACATATTTTAGAATTACTCAGAGATAAAGAATATTTTATAGCACTTCCAATAAAATATAAATGCTTTAAATTCTTATTGCAGTTACTTAAAATTTCATTCTGTATTTGAGTGCTGAGGAAATTATGTAAATTCGTATTATTTTACATACAGTTACAAACTCTGGATTTAAGTATTGATACCTAGGTAGATTGTTATCATACCCAGTATAGAATAGGTAAAATCTCAATTGAAAAAACGACAAGCCTTACTCTTAAATTTCTTTCTTTTGTGCTCAGTAACGTTCAAATGTATTTTGGTAGACAATTGTTTCCAAAAACGAATAATAAGTCTTCATGATATAAAGTAAAAATGCAATAGAGTACAATATTTTTTATATCATGCATTTTCGATTTTTCAATATTTCTGTTCATAATTTTTATATTGAAGCTAAGTTATTTAAAATTATTGAACACCATTTAAGGGAAAAGTAATTTCTTCTAAACATGATACATGAAGATACACAAGCACATCTAATATCTTTTAGTTTTACTCTGCTCATTTCTTCACTTTAAATATATTACAAATGCTTGGTTCTAATATATTTTACGTGCTTGTTCCTTATAATGTAATTTCTGTTTGTATTTCTTAAAAACAAAAGCAATAATAGTGAAAATTTCTTTCGTTACTTCTCTCTTACAATTATTTTCCTAAAATAATCACAACTGTCTAATAATAATCCGCTTAATTTTTCCTATTTCACAACGTTTTTCGGTATTTCACTTGGTGTGTCACTGTCTGTCTGTTTGTTGCACGGAATTTAGGATTTAAGGGGTGTTTAGACTTAAAAAAAATCCAAATATGTTAAGTCTGGTTAAATGAATTAATTAATCCACAAGCTGTGCAATTTTGTTCCTTTTGTGTCAATTTTAACCCGCTGCATTGCTAATTGCGGAATACATTGACTTCCTTCTGTCAACGAACTTGACGATTGTACTTCTACATTCTCGCATCTTATACCTTATACAGTTATGCATCGTATATATCTAAATTATGGTATCACATCAAGCATCTAAATGTGGCCGTGGTACCCCATTAGTCATGGTTGCGAACTCTTCGCCGGCATTGTTTTCGATGAGTCGTGGGTTTGAATTCTCATGCCGCTAAGGACCCCATCGTGTAACAGGGATGGGATACGCTAAATCTAATATAGGATAGATGTGCTAAGTCCTATTGATGGCTAGTGTGAAAGTTTAGGGAGAAGGGGCGCTAGCTTATGTGTCATCCTCGTCAGTTGAACGAGACTCAAATTAATGAGGTTCGTGTCCAAAAGTCTTCATGTTGCTTCTCAGTACAACATAAATAATGAACAGTCTCTCAGATAAACCTTAATGTTCTTTCACTCATCTAAATGTATTTTTATCTAACATTATACGTATGTCTTTGATCGAAAATACACTTAATCGTACATTGCTCAAAGAGATTACTCAAATAACTTGAAATTTAAATAATTCCGTGGAAATATTTTCATATTGGTACCAATTTTCCGCAAATAGTTAAACAAAGAAAAATTCTACTGTATGTGATAAGTATTCAAAAATACATTCAATCTCTGAAAGGCTAATTTTAGTAGTCATTTTATTGCTCTATTTGCTTTTAAGTTTTCTTCCATGTTTACGTATACATTGATAGAGGAGAAACCTCAATTAGATTATATGTCCAAACGATTTTTCAGAGAGAGCATGTTTGATGAGAAATAAATTAATAAAAAAATTAGGCAAACTAATATTGCCTCAGTATGAATCTCCATAAATATAAATAATAATTCGAATAAATTTTTGTTTCTTACAATAATTGAATGATTTAATGTAATTTTTATTATGATATTAATGAAACATACATGTAGGAAGCTGTAGATTTGTAATTCCTTCTTAATCTGGAGGGTGCCATGAACTAGACCTCTATTTTGCAACCTCATCAAATGAGTTCACAACTTGACAGCCAGAAGTAAAGATGCGGCTAAGGTATTAGGATGTACTATGCGGTAGTTCCTAAGAATTTTGTAATTTGTAAGCCCCAAGGTCTAAATTTTGTTTTGTAAAAAATTTGTCTGATCATATTCTTTATTTAAAGGTTACCTTTGAAAAATCCGTATCTTCTTTGAATCCGAAACCTCTCTTAGACAAATAACAAAACGAACCATTATCCTCCTTTTCTGTAGTTAGGATTCTACATAAATGAAAATGCTGCATTAACATTAATTTACGAAATAAAAAAAATATATTCCTAAAATTCTTAAGTTTCTTTAAAAAGGAAATGTTACATAAAAAGAAAGAACATAGTAATGTTGTTTTTTATACATGAGCAGTTATTTTTCATAGACACATATTTAATTATTACAACATTAAAAATTCAGTATTTCCTAAAATTATTTTTATCTCAATGTTAACTTTGTAATTTTAACTAAAATTATATAAATTTGAAATTGACAAGTACGATTTACTATCATAATTTTTTGAAGCATGTTCGCTTTGTTTTATTTAATGATAAGTTTATATTTTCCCCAGTCTTGATTTGCATTTGTTGAGAAGTATATTAATTTATTATGCCTATTTTTATCAGAATAGATAATAAGTTTGTAAATTCTTTAGTATTACTGACTTATTAAAATATTATTGTTCTGGCCAATATTCTTTTCATATTAGATACATTTCCCACTTGTTTATTAATTCATTGTTTTTTACATGAGTGAGGGAAAGTGAAGTTAAATGACGCAAGAGCTAGGTGTGTCTATGCTGCAGCAAACAAGATTAAACAGCGGTCAAGACGCTTGAAAAAAAATGAAAAAAAAAATATATATATACATATAAAGTTTGACAAGAAGGAGGGTCGAAAGTAGAGAAGGATCGCTAGGGTACTACGAGGATGCGTCACCCATGTTTACCAAAGACATTAAACCCCGTAGGAAAGAAAAATATCACTTGGACTCTTCGCTGTCATAATGACCGTACCTACATTTGGAAGACAAGCATCTGAGCTACTCTGATAAAATCCCTAGGGGCAGGGTGCCCAGCTATACCCCCAGACACTGGATATCCGTTTTAGTCACCTCTTACGACATGTATGAGCCTCAGTGGAATTATTCTTTTACATTCTATCATCACACGATTGATTGTATTAGACATATATGTAAACTTCACACACCTCATGTAGGTTTAACTACGTTCAGAAGTAAGGTGTTTTTACATCTTAATTTTTCCTCCTTTTTGTTGCAATTAAACTGGTTTCATTTAGTTCATCTTTGAATTTGTATGCTTATCACATGTCAAAACCTGCTTTTATTTATAGGATACATTACACGAACAATTCGATACAAAACTACCAAACGTATCTCGTATATATTTAAATGTTGAATTACCTTCAGTAAAATCTATTTTTATTCCATTTTACAGAAAAGAAGTAAGCATAAAATCAGCAACGCGTAAGAAAAAAAAAAGTAATCATCAGTTCAATGACATGCTGCAAACTCTATTTAAAATAGCACTTTTATTTAGAAACAGGAGAAAATCTTGAAGAAACTCCTCTTATCAATAATGAATCCTATTTCCTGGAACTTATCCTGATAACTGAATTTGGCTCTCTGACATTCGGTGTAAAAGTTAAAGCTCCTTTGGGACTTGAGCTGTGAAGACTTTTCACGATACTAGAATCTTTAGTGCGTCTACCACTCTTTACTGCTGATAATACATAGGCTCATGAATCCAATCTCCTTCGTTTTCATGTTGCAAAGGGGAATTGATGGCTCTAATAAGGATTGAAAGGCACATTGAGCTGTGTAGCGTCAAGCCATGAAAATAATTAAAACTCGTTTCAGGAATTTTAAATATATGCAGTAAGTGTGTATGTCTTTTGTAAATGAGATTGAGTGTTAATACAAAGATTTAAGTAAAATGAACATAAATCCAATAGGGAAATATAAATGAGTTTAAAAGGGGTTTGTGAGCCATATTTAATTTATTATGCACTTATAATTTAGAATTTCTTAAATCTTTATAAAATGTAAAATTAACTACATAAATTACAATCAGCTTGTTATTATAAAATTTCATCTCGAATTTCAAGAATTGTTTTGAGTATGTACGTAAAGCCTATTTAATTTGATTAACTCCAAATTGATATTAGTTAAATGTTGAATTTTGGAAAGTGGATTTTCCTTCCTTCACTTTCTACGTTTAAAATATTGATATTTCTGTTTATTTCAATAGTTAAAAGGATCTTATTCATAAAAGTAGTTTCGCAGAATGGATATCCACTTAGGCTTACAAAAAAAGGTTTTCAGGAATGTTTAGAGAAAACAGTTTTAAAAAGAAAAATTAAACCTTCATGTGTATTGATCAAAATGCTTTTGGCAGGCATGAAAGCATAATTATTTTAACTTATACGCATTTATATTGAGTGATGGAATTAACTTATGAATTAAGCTGGTTTGAATTTAATATTAATAAAATTTTAATTGGGTCTATTTTATTTTCAGTAAATGTGTAATATTGTAGTTTTGAAAATACGTTTTTATGTTGCTTGAAAAAGATATTGTTATTTTTTTGAGTTTTAGTTTCTTTAAATTTATCTTTAAATTTATAACTTACTTGTCAGTCAATTTTGATGGATTAGTATATTTTATACGTGATGAGTTTCATTTACATCAAAATACTATTATTCATTTATAGAATCTTACGATTTTATACAGTTAGCTTATGTCACAAATATATTCATCATACTGCGGTATTGAATACATTGGGCACAGTATAGATGGAAATTATTATAATGAGATGCTACTTTGATCACATTATGTACTCATTTAATTATGTAATGTTCATTGAAAGGTTTTAATGATACCGAAATATATGATCTTTTACTTTTCATTTTAAAGTCATGGCTACAATATTTAGAAATAATACGATATTATCATCTCAAGATACCAGAATAACATTAGCCTCTGGATTTTAAGAAACTCAAAATTGTAAAATAAATGCCCTTATTCATAAATTTTGAGAAAAAAAAGTGATAAAAATTATTTACCATGAATGCAAAGATTAACTAATGTCCGAAATTTTTTGCTTAAGTGATCGTATCCAGAATAATTGTAGAGAAATTCTTAAAAATATTTAGAATATGACGATTTTTTTCTTAATACTTTTGAAAAAGTGAAATATGCAAATGTTAATATAGTATAATTACATATGTAAATCAAAATGTTAAATTATCATCCACCTCTTAATTTAAACTTTAAGAAAATACCTTTTTCCATCTTATTTATAAATTTTAAATAACAATCAATACTGCACTGTGTTTCTGATCAAACGGAGATTAAAGAATGCTATAAATAATGAAACAAAAATAAATGCCATTTAAAGTTATATTAAATGCATTTTTAAATTTTTAAATAATACTCATTTACGGTATACATTTACATAGCAAATTTACATTAATGTTATTAATGTAAAATACTTAATGTTAATTGTAAAATACTAATCATAATAACTTTAAGATTTTTAATTTATTCTAGATTGATAAATTTCATCATCCCTTATTTCAGTTTCAGACAATCTCCAATTTATAATACGTTGAGAAAATATTGTATTTTGCGAAACAATGACACTACTAATAAATTATCAAAATACTTTGCTGCATTATTGTTTTTAGCTTTTGGTTAGGGAAAATTTAAGTAGACGTTGCAAGTCGATTTCTGATTTTTTTTTTTCTGTCTGGTATTCGATTAAATACCCAAAATAGGATAAGTCAAGCTAGTAAATGAATTCGACAGTGACTGATGATAAAGGAAAAATAATATCAACCAATTATAATTCCTCTCTCCACCCCACCCCCCAAAGTGTTTCCCTCTTTAACACTTTTTTTGTATGAAACTCAGGTATTTCTATTTGAACTTCAGATGAAAAAACAGGACGTATTATTTGTATTTGTGTGCGTTTGAAAGAGAAGTGATAAATTACAGAAAGTTGTTTCAAATTGAAAAAAAGTTTTTAAAGCACAAGTCTACAAAGTAACGGGATTGGCTCAAAAAAGTATATTTATTTACAATGTATCGTAAATCAATTGTTTACTTCCTGTAATATATTCTAAATTTGAATTGCACATAGATCCGCCTTTTTTTTCATTGGTGAAAAGCATGCGGCAGTTCATTTTCTCTAATAATTTTAATAGCTGTAGCGCTCGTTTACAATAGCCTCCAATTACTTAAAAAGGATTCCTTTTAGGCACATATTTTATTTTTAGAAAAAGGTATTAAATAATGGGAATGTGGAGATGTTCAAATATTGCACTCCTTTTCTAAACTAAAAATTACTTCACGGAAACTATTATGTGCGATGGAGCTTTAGGATCAGTTTCGGTGAAGAATGAAACTTTTTTTTAGATTTCTTGCTGTTGTTTTTCTAACTCTTTTTTGTCAGTTTTACCAAAACTGGCTTGAAGTAATGCTGGTTTGTTCTCCTGAACTCTTGCACCATTTTCCAAAATGAGACCACTGACTTCAAAAAATGTTATTTGCTTTTCTTGGGAAAGAATGGGTTTTCTAATGTTAGTTTACTATCGGTACAATCACCCTAATATTTTGGGAAATCGTTCCTAATCTTGAATTTAATTTTTAGGAGAAAGTCTTTGTCCAGAATTTCTCGATTTTGATCCCAAATAAAGATTTTTATTTAACACAATTTGTGTTTAATTGTATTAATAGATATATAATAATTGTTACCGAATACTTTCAGTTAAATTCGCTTGAATAAAACCAGTTATATTCATATGAATCTTTACATTATTTGAGATATTCTTGCTTGAATACTGTCACTATTCCCAGTTAGCAACTTCATTATATACGAATTGTATAATCGATTATTTATAAACTGTAACTATTAGCAACGAATATATTAAAAAATTCATTTAGTTTCAAAAACAAATGCCACCCAGCAATTAGGTCTAATTTCATTCAAAAAACATCAAAAGCAAGATATTTTTATCATTAAAGAGTAGCATAAATATTTTGAGATAACATTTAAATTAAGGGCTCTTCTTTTGTAACACAATGAGAGATAAATATTTATTTTAAGATATGAGATCAAGAAACACTTCGATCATTACCCCATGAATCTTTCTGAAAAACATCATTTCCATTCTGTGAACCATTGAGCTTCTCTGTCAGTTTCATTCATTAGGCTCATTCTAAATTTTCTAATCCTGATGAATTTTTACTCAGTGGATAAAACTCAAATGAATTGAACTTCTTCGAAATAATATTTAAAAAACATTTTTTATAGAAAATTACAAACTAAGGTGTATGTATTATCAATTAGAATCAATCATTTATCCATAATCATTATGATCATTATAATTTTCTAATCATCATTATTTTCTATTCATTATTATCATCACGATTGAAATCTTAACTTCATTTGATCAAAATCAACTGTAATGAATCACGTGGCTGTGGAGCGCTCCATCTAAGAGAAAACATCCGATTTATTTTACAGACCCCCGAAGAAAATGGAAATAATGCTCGATTCGTTTTGCGTTAAGCATTTGCATAATCGTACGCAACATTCACTGATAGTGTGGAAGTTTTTCGAACAAAAGCTGTTTCAAATAAACATGTTCATGTCTTTCTTTTCAAAATAGTAATATATCGCATACTTGAGTAAACATTTCTTTACTAGGATGACATTTTTTCGGACAAAAATTTCTCAGCGTTCCTTGTTGCTTTTCACTTCAGGAAGTAGTCGGAAACAGGAGATTTCACTTAAAATTAAAACAATTCTACTTTTCCTGGAACCTCGCAAGAAAATTAAATTGAATATAAGTACACGTTTATGCAGAAAAAATAAGGGTGTATATAAATACACATTTATGACGAAACAAAATAAGGGTATATATAAATACACGTTTATGCGAAAAAAATATTTTATTAGAATGTAACAAATTAACTGGAATAAGTAATCGAAATGTTAAAGTTAAAAAAAATTAAAAAAAATATAACAAACAGTTTTTATATAGTGCATTTGTCTAGTTATAAAATATTTTCTAATATACGCGAAGTTTTATTTTGAAGAAATTAATGTAATACACTTGCCCTTGACAAGAAAAAAAAAAAAAGAGTTTAAATTGAAATTATAACTTTATGTTTCGATGTGTTTTCTTATTTCAGCAGCGGGAACCTTATATATATATATATAACAGAAAAGACAATATATATATGTTAGTTTTAAACTATCTAAATAATTTCAAGGGTTTGTTGATACAATTAATAGCCTAACTGGCATTAACGCAACAAGTGATATAAACGTTTTATAATTAATGTATTTCAGTTTATTTTAACTTTCTAAATTATTATATCTAACAATTTAATTAATAGTAATATTTCTGAAATATGTAAAGATACCATATTAATATAAATTTTAAGGAATAGGAAGATACCATATTAATATAAATTTTAAAACTATCTCTTTGGTCATAAATATTATTAGTAATTCTATTATATAAAACTTTCAATTTTATGTCTAAATATTTTATTTTATATTTACTATTATTCGTATGAATTAATTTTAAATGTGTAGGATAAAAATATAAAATAATTTTACTTTCAGAAGGCTTATAGTATATATAATTCAATACTAGCAAATCATCGATAAATCTACAAACAAAATTATTATCTCTATCGTTTTAATTATATTCATAAAATATCAGTATATATTAATTAAACTAATATTTTTTGCTCCTCCTTGTACAATACCACTGATGGCAGCACCCAATGGTAACAACAATTTATTTTAATGGTGTCATCTGTCTTCAAATACAAGTATTTTTTGAACCACTCTCGAAATTTATATATATATAACACATCGATCAATAACTCCCAAGACTAACCCAGAAATGGCGCTCGTAGTAAACCAGTAACCAGATCTTTCTAGAGTACTAACTTTTGCTTGAAACGTGTCAAAATCTTAAGTCGATCGGACCAGGAAAAAGGTTTTTTGAAGTGAAGTGAAAAAGGTTTTTTCCAAGTGGGTTCCGCGATTGCTTTCGATGGAAAAAAAACAGCAACGAGTCGATGATTCAGAACGCTATTTACTCGCAACAAAAAAGATTTCTTGCGAAAAAA